>QEPC01012606.1:2121219-2136223 GCA_003113815.1 Sphenodon punctatus | reverse complement strand
CCTTCCGCCAGTTGTATCTGCGTCCATTTGTCTCCGGCCCGGACCTGGCCTCCCTCATCCATGCCTTCGTCACCTCGAGGCTGGACTACTGTAACGCGCTCTATGTGGGACTTCCCTTGTTCTTGGTCCAGAGGCTGCAGCTAGTGCAGAATACGGCAGTTCATCTCCTTATGGGGACGTGCCTTCAGGAGCATATTACACCTGTGCTCCGGACTCTGCACTGGCTGCCAATAGTGTGCTGAGCCAGGTTCAAGGTGTTGGTGTTGATCTATAAGGCCCTTTATGATCTGGGTCCCTCATACCTCAGGGATCGCCTCACCCTCCGTGCCCCAGGGCAGCTCCTGCGGTCAGCCAGGGGTGTCTTCTTGGAGGTCCCCCGCGTAAAGCGGGGGGCCACAATGGAGAGGGCATTCTCGGTGGCCAGGCCACGCCTTTGGAACTCCCTTCCAGAGGAAGCCCGCCTGGCCCCAAGCCTGTTAACATTCCAGTGGTATTGTAAGACCTGGCTGTTCTCCCAGGCCTTTGGGGAGGGTGGGTTAGGACTTTGTTTTCTTCCCCCTACCTTGTTTTATGGTCTTAATGTTGAAGCTGTTTCTCTGGCCCTGTTTTAAACAGTATTTAACTTTGATTGTTTTAAATTGTTTTTATATTGTTTGATGTTTTATTGTTGGAAGCCGCCCTGAGCTGTGTACAGGAGGGGCGGGGTACAAATGTCTTAAATAAATACATAAATAATTAAATAAACTTCTTCATCCCAGGTTTACATTGAACTGGTAGACAGGGGGCAGTCTGGAGCAAGTTAGCAGCTAGCTTAACTGTTGGCGTTTTCAAACATGATGGTGGCCCACTTTACTCCACTTTACCCCGCTTTAACCTGTGGGCCACTGTCACGTTAGTTCCCGGGCACCAGATGTTGGCACGGGATAGATGCAGGCCATGTTGAAGGCAAGCACGGGCTGTGACTCGGGGAAAGCTACCAACACATTTGAAAACCCAGTTTTCCCGACCTGGTCTGGAGTGCCTGCCAGGTCCAGGCACCATGGTGGCTATCAATGGTTGCCATGGCTGCCCATTGGGGAGCAGACCGCTGGACACTGTGTGGAGGTGGGGATGGGTGGATGCTCATCTGTGTGTCTCTCTGACAGCCCCACCCCACCACATCAGTTTGGGGCCCCAGACCAGACCCAGCTGTGATGGCAGCCCAACTCTGGACTGCATAAGTACATGACAGCGTCTCGTCACCATCACATGTTGGGATGATGTTGTTATTGTGCTGTGATCAGCAAGAATAAAGTTGCCTACGTGTTTTAATCTAAAACTGTGTCATTAATTCCAGCTCTCATTACACTGGAAGTCTCCCAACACCACCTTCCTTCCTCAGCTCAAACCTATGGGTATTTTAAAATCAAGCTTTTTACAAGGTTCTGAAATATTTGCTTCATTTTGATTCTCCATTATTTTCAGGGTTTTTTTCTGCCTCCGTACTGCTTCAGTGTCAGAAGAAAGGGTGTTCTTCTAGGAATTTGGGGCAAAATTCACCTCAACAATGGAACTGTTGCTCCACAAAGTGCAGCAATAAAGTATCTGCAGTGCCTCCCATGGAAGAGATGAAACAGGACTTGATGGCAACAAATATGAAGTGCATTTTTATTGACACCACTTAGACAGACATAACCCTATGGTTCTCTGTTGTTTCTCTGAAGCTAATTAATACAGCAGCACACGCTGTCACCACAGCATTCCTGGCAAAATAACTAAAGGGACTGACTGATAACTAAACTGCATGGCTACAGTACAAACCATAAAGTAATATTTATATTGGACATCATACATAATAAGTAGATCTTCAATCCACACCCTCCACCACAGATCTGAGACACACCCCTCCCAAATCCTTAGCATCTGGAGTCTGTGGATACAATCCTCAAACCACTTTCTCCAGAGGAGTCTCACTAATAGGGATGGGCGAACGCGGTTCAGATGTTCGGAGTTCGGACTGAACTCGGTCTGTTCGGATGTCCGAACCAAACTCTCGAATGACCGAACTGTTCAGTCGTGTTCGGATGAGTTCGGATGAGTTCGGGGGCAGGAAAAACGTCTTTCCAGGGCTGAAAACTAGGTTTTGGTTTCATTTCAGTTTCGATTTCTGTTTCGGTTTCACTATTTTTGAGCGTTCGGCCAAGTTCGGCCAAACCGAACTCGGCTAAACCAAACCATCGAACCCGAACTCGGGTTTCGAACTGAACAACCGAACATCCAAACCGTGTTCTGTTTGCCCATCCCTACTCACTAAAGCCTGTGGGCCCTCAGTGAGACTTCTCTGGAGTAAGTGGTTTGAGGATTGCAGCCAGTATTTCTAGAACAATATGGGCCAAAATCCAAATATTTGACATTCTGCTGAAGTTGAGAACTGTATCCAAACTGTGTTTCAGACTCATTGTTAAAATACAGTACTCTCCAAGTTTAAGCCAGAAACTGGCCAGCATTTATATTCTTTGTGGAATCAAAGGCAACTAAGTCAAACTCAAAACTAACCGTATTAAATTTGGTGAAAGAAACACAAACTCTGCCATTAGCAGCCAGTTATGTCAGTACTGAAAACATTAAGTGTGTCAGTCTAGCTATTTAGAAAATAAATATTAATAACTAAGACAGCGTATGCCATGCAAACACAGGTAGCATAGCAGAACACACTAGAAAAAATATAGAGCAACTGAAGTTGTTAAAAACAAGACATTTAAAATAACAGTTAGTTGAACTTAGCTGAATAAAATGCCTCTTAATTATCTGCTCAGCTCTGCCATTATTTTTTACCTACCTGTTTCAAGGCGAGATTGATAAGCAGTTATGTGGCCAGATACCATTTCAATTCCAGGGTTAATATACCTCAGGATAACATGAAATAAATATAGGTTTGATTTCTCCACATTCAGAGTTATCCTCACTTCATTCTGTAAAATGGAAGTTAATAAACAAAAAAACAGCCATAAAGTGCCAAATGGATAAAGAGTTAGAAGCCATGCAAGCAAAGTGCTAATTTCCTACAGAAAATAAATAAGCCAACACACACACACACACATATATATACATACGCAGACAAGTATGTATGGAAACACCAATGCTGGTGTGTAGTGGAAGAAGACAGGAAAACCTAACAAAAAAATTAATTCACTTACAAGTATAATTAGGGCCAAAATGTTTTCCCTCAGCAACTGAGATCCTCCCTTTAGAGCTTTTTGAAACCCGGCTGACATAGTGGAGTACTAGGTGGAAGAGCTTAGGAGAAGTCACAGTGACAGGTACTACCACCTCTGGCTGGGAAAAATAAAAAGAAGGAAAATAGGAGGAAAGTAAAGTATATTATTTAACACTAGCACCCAAAGAGAGAAAATTTCTAGAAATCATTAGCAAAGATATCCTCCATAACAAGAAACAAAAGTTCTGGTAGCTTCTGAAAGAACATAAAACACAACACTCCTCAAAGGTTTGGATGCAGAATAATGTTTCATGCAGTGAGTCATATGAAAGACATCTTCAAAAAGTTGCCTGTTGATACTCGGCTATGAATGATAACACTTCATTTTGTTGATATCCTCCAATTGCTTAAGCAACATTCAAATTTGCCATTAGTATTGGATTTTAAAATAATAGTCTTCTTCCGCCTCTCCTTCTCAAACATATACACATGTACATTCTTGTGTGTGCGTGTATAAGAGACACACGCAACAATTTCTCCTACATATTAAACAAAATTCACCAAATAGAGATCCTGTATATTGGCTGGGAGCTCTCAAGGTCTTACCTTCTCTAATCTCTCAGAGAAACATCAGCAGGACAGGCTTTGTGTGCCATTTTCAGTAAGGTATACGCGTACAGTACGCAAGGTACACAAGGTATATGAGACTGGGGAAGAGGAGTGTTTTTAGAAAGCTCTTTCAATTTTATGGGGAAAGGCTTGTAGAGAAACAGAGGGGATAATAGCAACAGGAGGGTCATGGTTCATATTTTGAGAGCGAGAAAATTACAGTTAAAAAAGAGGGAGAGAGAGAGAGAAGCCCCGACGCCAACGTGTGAAGTGTGGAACTGTACAAAAAAGTGAAGAATGAAGGGCAGGAAGAAATTATAAATGTTAGATCATAATAATAGATATGCTCCTCCATTTGTTGAATGTCAAGGGGCATGGGTGAGAAAAAGGGGAAGGCAGAGAAGATACATCCCTCTGTGTTGGGGAAGAAGGGGACAATCTTCTCTATTTTGGCACTGTTCTCAGTAAAGTGTGCCAGGGAGGGAGGGGGAGAGAGAGAGAGGATGTAAAAACAAACATGCAGCTGGTGGGACTGCTCCCTGGGCTTCCCTGGGGCAGACAATTGTGGGTGACACAGCCCGGTCAAGTCAGGGCACCTGATGTGACTGTAGCCGGGGAACCGTCCCACCAGCCTCACAACCCAGTTAGGCCGGGAGCACAGCACATGTACGGGTGGCTGGTCCCGCTCATGCAGTGCTCCCAGCGCCCCACCTCGCACCATGACAGGCAACCATGGCAGCCAATGATGGCCAACCATGGTGGCCTCGACCTGGGCCAGGTTGGTGGCCCAAGAACAAAGTGCTAGCCCACTGTGGCCTGGTCGGGTGAGCCTTACCCCAGGCTGTGACCTCGGAGGTTTTCAAAGGTCACAGCCCATGCTAGCTGCCAACACAGCCTGGGGCAATCCCTGGCCAACATCTGGCAGCACCTGCATAGATGTGCAGGTGAGGTCCATCCCAAAGCAGGCTGCTGCCACGTCTGTTTTTAACCGGGTGTGTGTGTGTGTGTGTGTGTGTGTGTGTGAGTGAAATTCCAGAGACAGATCTGCTACAGCTTTGGGGAAAGCTGTAGCATTTCATTTTTTAAAGTTTACTTTTTTTAAAACTGTTTTTTAAAAACAGGGACACAGTTACCTCCCCTCAGCTGGACTGCTGTTACTCCACTGCCAAAGGGACCTCATATACCTTATCAAAGCTGGATGTGGGCTTTTCCAAGAACAATACCAGCTTATTCAGAGAGATGCTCACTCTAGAAAGGTGACCAGGTAGCCCTTTGAAATTTGCTATTTTGCCACCCTCAGTTCCTTTGCTTTGCATTTGGCGGGAGAGATGGGTAGGGGGTGGGAGGGAGGAGAGGGATAAGGATGTAGGGGTGTGTTTTATAGTTTTATGATTTTTGGTTGTTAACGCTGTTGTGAGCCGCCCCGAGCTGCCTGTGGCAGGAAGGGCGGGATACTAAATTTATTTAAATAAATAAAATAATTCAGACCAAATCTTTATACCTCCTGCCCAAGACACAAGGCTCCAAAGGGCCCTTTCTTTGATTCACTTGCATCCTTTGGTTCATTTGCATCACTTAAATGAAAGGGCCCATCCTTTAATTCACTTGCTTAGGCTGCATTCAGATGTGCGCTTAATTCGCACAGCAGCGGCGGCAGCATTGTGCAATTTAAAGCAAGGTGCACTTCCGGGTTGGTGTGAATGCACCTAGTGCGCACAATTCAGCGTAATGTGAACTGTCGGAGTGCGGTTTTAAAAGCTGCTCCGAGCAGCTTTTAAAACCGCACTCCGACAGTTCGCATTACGTTGAATTGATGCATTCCCACCAACCCAGAAGTGCGCGTTGCTTTAAATTGCACTATGCCGCCGCCGCTGCTGTGCGAATTAAGCGCACATCTGAATGCGTCCTTAGACTTTGCTGCTGATGCTGACTAACTAGTAAGCAGTTGCAAGTCCATAATATAGACAGGCAGTCACACTTTTACTTGGTAGTGCTACTTTCTTCAACAATATGTAAACTTTATAACTTCCAAAGCCAATTTCATCAAACAGCATTTGGTCAATGACATACTTGTATAGCAGACATCCATGCATATCCTCTCCAACTAAAGCCGGGAAATTCCTGAGGATCATAACCAAATCGAATTCCTCTTCCACTGGGAGTGGTACCATCTTCAATCTCAAACTTCATGTGGTGTAGATTAGGGAAATAGTAGTTTTGTTCAGGCCTTTTACAAATAAGCAAAACAAACACACAACAATAATTTCGTTTCTCTGAACGTTTGAATTTGTACCTATAACAGAAAAAAATAACCCTCTTATCTATCAAGTCTCACACTGGGTAAAAACAAACGTAGAGGCTGCTGGGTAGAAAACCACGGCAGCCTCTCTCCGGGTCAGCAAGTGGTACGGAACAAACACACCTGCACCCAGGAAAGCCATCCCACCACCGGCATGACCCAGGTAGCGGGGGATACAGCAACAAACATACAGGTGGCTGGCCCCACTCTCAGCACCCAGCCCCTCACCATGACAGGCAGCTATGGCAGCCTCTACCCCGCAACAGGCATGGCAGGGTCAAACAAACATGCTGGTCCATGTGCATGGCCCTTGGCCTGGGCTGCACCTTGGAGATTTTCCCAAGTACAAATCCCAAGCCAGACGCCTGCCTGCCCCAATGCAGAAGCAGGCCTACATCTGGGGGCGTGGGACCACACATGTGGATGAGTCCAGGACACAATGGGCCATTATTTCCAATAATTTTTGTTATAAGATTATAATAATGACTGCACCTCACATTCATTTTCAGTGATCTTCCTATTTCACTTATATCCCTTACCACTTCTGATAACACATGTTGATACAAATTTTATATAGCATCAGAATACAACATGCAGGTTAAGCTGATCAAAGAGCATTAAAAAATTATCATAAAGATCTTTAATCTATCACATTGATATCACCTCCCTATTGCGTCAATCGTATATATATGAAGTCCTGCAATAATTAAACAGTGTTTTCAAAGTGCATCAGCAGGTGGAGATTTCTTGATATTACTGAATATCATTCCAAAGCTACCATTTTGTCATGGTCATTTTTAATGAATTTCACAGCAAAGGTGTGGAGGGAAATGAAAAATCACAGAAAGATCACCAAATAATGTGGTATCAGTTCATCAACATGCACAGAAGATTTGAAGTAGAAAAAGCATTGTCTAACACAATGGATCAGTGGCTAGCAATGTACAGAATAAAAACCATTAATACGAAGACTACTGCTTTTGATACTGATAAACAAAACTGAGTTTCAAAGGTCTGTTGTACACACGGTTAGTTTTTCATTATTCTAAAGCAGTATGTTATGCATTGCAAGTTTGGTTGTAATCCTTTATTTCCTGTCTGCATTCCTGCAAGTCATCTTTGTAAAGATTAGAAGTGAACTGTCTCACTGTCCCTAATGTTAACTGACACTGATAGACATCTCAAAGCAACAACAGCGAGATTTGTAATTCACAAAAATTCACAGAATTCATGTGAATTTGTGATTTTTATAACCACCTTTCCCTCCATGGCAAACTATAGCCCTACTGAATAGAATAGCCAAAAAACTCTATCCACTGATGAAATTTGAAGACATTGCCTAATTACTGCAGTACTTTCTTCAAAGACAGTGGAACATTAAGGGTAGAACAGACAGCTTACAGTGGAATTCTGCCAATTCTAGTGATATTTCTGATGGCAGTCAGGATGTATGATCATAGGTATTGGTCAAGTATTGTTTTTTAATTAGTCAAATTTGGTTCTTAGTAATAGTGGTGTGACTATTGGCACAACTGATAGGTAAACTTGGCTCACATTATTTTTTTAGATAAGGGTGAATGGAACTGATTCCAGCAATGGAACTGACTGTTAGTTAAACCATGAGTACAGAGTTGAAAGATAAATGATGGGTAGAAAGAGACTGTGTAATGGCTATTATCATGGAGTTAATAGCTAATTTATGAAGCAAAGGGTAGGACTAAATGGTCAGTTTCCACAATGGAGAGATGTAAAAAGTGGTGTGCCTCAGGGATCTGTATTGGGACCGGTGCTGTTTAATGTATTCATTAATTATTTGGAAAGGGGTGTTAAGAGTGAAGTGATCAAATTTGCAGACAGCAGCAAGTTATTCAAGGTAGTTAAAACATGAGCAGACTGTCAGGCACTGCAACAGGATCTTATGACACCGGGTGCCTGGGCATCTAAATGGCAAATGAGATTTAATGTGGACAAGTACAAAGTGATGCACATAGGGAAAAATAATCCAAACTATGCGTACACAATGCTGAGTACTAAGCTAGGAGTTACCACTCAGGAAAAGGATCTGGGGGTGGTTGTGGACAATACAATGAAATCCACAGCGCAGTGCGCAGCAGCAGTCAAAAAAGCAAACAGAATGTTAGGAATATTTGGAAGGGAATAGAGATTAAAACTGAGGATGTCATAATGCCTCTATACAAATCAATGGTGCGACTGCACCTCAAATATTGTGTGCAGTTCTGGTCGCCCAATCTCAAAAAAGACATAGCTGGGCTAGAAAAGGTAGGGCAACAAAAATGATCAAGGGCATGGAAGGGCTCCCGTACGAGGAGAGGCTTGGTAGGTTGGGGCTCTTCAGCTTGGAGAAGAGACGACTGAGAGGAGATATGATAGAGGTCTATAAAATCATGAGTGGTGTGGAACTAATAAACAAGGAGCAGTTATTTACCCTCTCAGCTAGTACTAGAACAAGGGGACACTCCATGAATCTCATGGGTGGCAAATTTAAAACAAATAAAAGAAAATATTTTTTCACTCAGTGTATAATTGAGTTCTGGAATCTACTGCTAGAGACTGTGGTAAGGACCAGTACTATAGGTGAGTTTAAAAGAGGTTTGGACAAGTTTCTGGAAGATAGGTCCATTAGTAGCTATTAGCCAGACAGGATCAGGGAACATGACAGGAGCTGGGGGAAAACAACAGGGAATGGATCCCCCATCATGACCTGTTGGGTGCTTCTCCCAAGCCACCGTGATTGGTCACTGTCGGAGACAGGATGCTGGACTAGATGGTCCATTGGTATGACCCAGAGTAATTTCAGACCTTATGAGATCATGGTCAACCACAGTGAATCCCCTGTGGTGGCCGTGATTCCTGTAACGTCTGTGAGTTCTGTCAGATGTTCACCCCAGTGAATCTCTGGCGGGAATCACAATAACCACGATTCTGGACCTCTGGCCACCCGGAGGTCCAGAATCGTGGTGGGATCGGGCCCAAACCGTGATCACAGTGGCCATGATCCGGAAAGGGCCGAAGGTAATATCTGTTCCTTCCGCCCGCCCGGATCATGGTCCTGATCACGGGACGGGATCAGGCGCAGCGGCTGGATTGGCCACTGCACTTGCCCGTCTCCCGGAGGGCGGGTAGCCGGGGGAGCGTGGGGGGTGGGGCTGTGTGGCCGCACATCGTGCCACGCAGCCCCGTCCCATCCACGATCCCCAGTAGGAATCAGGCCAGCACGTCTGATGGACGGCCGGACTGATTCCTGACTGGGATCTGTTTCGGATCCCGGTCCGTGGTTGAACGTGGCAGGCCTGCAGGCCCGTCACGTCTAAAATTACCCCCAGTGTGGCACTTCTTATGTTCTTATGACTCACCAGTTATGTGTAAAAAGAGAGCAAGGATCTATGGGAAGTTTAAAATCATGGCTCTGAAGCATGAACTAAACTTCCCATCCTGACTTACCTATCACAGGCCATCCCCACTATGTGTCTCCTGCACTGGCAGGACCCTGACAGCTCAGTGCACACATGACTGACAGACCCTCCAACATCACACTGGCAGCATGCCAGACAAAGAACAGAAGCCAAATATTTAATCAGAAAGTGTAATAAGTGTTATCAGAAAACACACCTTACTTCTCATTAAAGAGGAATGCAAATTTCCCTCTTCTTCTGTACATTTTTCAAACTACTGTCAATTGTAACAACATATATTTCAATTATTTTGGTTTTCTCATAACGTTGCTTTTGTTTTTTTTAAAAAACAAAACAAAAATTGTGTTTCCTAATCAAGGGTATTAAATATTAAATACCAGGCATGATCACTGCTTAACTGTGATTAAAACATAGCAATATTTGCATACAGATTTGTTTTAAAATTCAAAATGATGGACTTCTGCAGCCTTTATATCTATGCAGTAATAACAGGTTGGCTAATTACTTTTTAAGAATGGCATGAAAAATATGGGGAAAAGTTTATTTCTTAGAGACAGCTATATCACAAGGTTTGATTTGTGGTACAAAGAAAAGCATATGCCCTACACAGTACAAAATCATACGTTTGTATCACAGTATGTGCATATTCTCAAAATAATCTAGGAGAGACAGCATTCCATATGGACTTGATACAGAAAACAAGAATTTATACACAAAACAGCCTTAAAAACAAGAGACGAGTAAGTATAGTAAGTAATAAATATATGCAGACCAAAATTTTCAAAGCTGAGGTTTCTAAAAGGAATTCTTATGAACACATTTGTGCGACTAGTCCACATGTGCAGAAGTGCTGAAACCCCAACAATGTTACCAAAGTCAATGGGAAAAGCAGGTATCTGGCACTTACTTTAAAATCGAGGCTCTTTTATTTGGGTGCTTAATGTTAGGTATATAGATCTGAAAAATCTGGCTATTATTTATAGCTTAATTCCAAGCACACACACAAGTGATAGCGTCCAAAAAAGCATTATAGCCATATTTCAGAAATGTTGTCTTTGGGAGGTCTAAAGACAATTGTATCATATATAATATTCTGTTTTAAATGTTTGTTTTCTGTTTTACCTTGACACCCAAAGTAATTTCTCTCTTGCAGAGCATAATAGCCATCTTCACAAGTATCACAGGAATCTCCACAGACATTAGGTTTGCAATGACAGTCGCCATCCTTCTGAGGAGAAAATCAATTGGTCAGGATGGCTTCAAGTTTCTATTCGCTATTCCTTATTCTGAAAGGATAAGAACCTGGACTGCTCATATCTGCCATCTTCAATATCTTTTATACCGTTTTTAAAAACTGTAACATAGACTTCCCACAGAATATCTATGATGTTTTGGCAAATATTTAGTGACAAGGACAACAATAATTTCAAAATTCTTCCTATTGAATTTCTAATCTATTTTTATATAAATTTTATTATTCACCTGCTGACATTCTCCAACTCCACTTAATGTTCCAGTAACATCACACTGGCATTCTGCAAAGACAGACAAATTATCATTTTAGGGGATTTTTAGACCACAAGCAACAGAACTGGGCACTAATTCAACAAGCATTAAAGTTACATTTCCTTAGGAAGCCACCCTCCCTCCCAGAGTGCAGGAGATTCTGGAGGAGGAGCATGCTGATTATTACACTTTCAAGGGATGCAGAATCAACATCCCTGAATAGCCATCAGAAAAGTGGAAGGAGCGGTCAGTTCATGGCACCGCTTCTACTTGACCACCTTTGGGGTGGGTGGGAATTGTGCTTCAGAGAATACCAGAGAAAGTGTGGTTGTCATGTGGCTCCCAAAGGTAAGAGATGGAGACAAAGAAGTTCAGATGATAGCCTTCATTGGACCAACTTCTGTTAACAGCCAGAAAGCTTGTATATTCTCATCAATAAAAGTTGGTCCAATAAAGACTATTATCTGAACTACTTTGTCTCCATCAAGGAATACTAGAAGAGGATGATTTCTACTCTTACGAGAACATAAGAACTATAATTAGGGCCAGTCCCTGAGAAGTGGGAAGGTAGTGGCGAGAGAAAATCATGGTGGGGGAGAGGGGAAGGTTATTTTCCCTGAATTGCTTTGCAGGGAAGTCTCACAATCTTGTCATAAATATTTTATGGCAACAGACTTGAAATTAGATTATTTAAAAAAATTAGAAAAAAATTATTAGTCCCTCTTTCTAACCAGAATGAAGAGTGAAACGGCTGTGATCACTGGGAAATTTCTGTGAACAGAAGAAAAACAGTTCCTGCCAGGATGATTGAATAATTCTATTTTCTCCCCAACAATCACACCCCTGGGACCATTAAAGCAATCTTCATGAAATATAGATATGGCAAATATCACAGCAACAGCTTTGTTCTGCCAGGTAAATGCTTCTAGTACATGGCTGAGTCAGGTTAGAGTGGAGGGAAGACACGGT
Source organism: Sphenodon punctatus (assembly GCA_003113815.1). Classification (NCBI taxonomy): domain Eukaryota; kingdom Metazoa; phylum Chordata; class Lepidosauria; order Sphenodontia; family Sphenodontidae; genus Sphenodon; species Sphenodon punctatus. The sequence goes on along the minus strand of QEPC01012606.1, from coordinate 2,124,210 downwards.
AGAGGTGATAGGATTGGTCTCTTTAGGGAGAAGGTACAGACTGTGCTCTATCTAGAATTAGGACTGCTCCAGTCTCAGCTCTTTCACCAATACATCTGCTCTGAAACTGATACAAAACTGCAAGCATACACACAACATTTTAGCAAGGGACAGTCAACCACCCATTGTGTCAGTTCTATTTGATACAAGCTAGAAGTAATACAGGTTTTGCTGCTTGTGTGTGTGTTGAATAGCGCCAATCCCTGATTAGACACTGGGATTCATACCCACAGGCTCATCGTCTGCAGGATACGGCAGAGTATACATTTTAAAATAAATGCAGCACCTATACTTCTACTATGATCCCTGCATGGATGCAAAGAACTGGTACAATTGCTGTGCATGCATCCACAGTATGTGCAAGGCTGGTTACATTGCACTTTTTAAAGTAAATCAGTATATTAGCTTGTCAGAACAAGAACCAAATGTACACAAGTCTTCACTTTTGTAAGAATACTGATGGAAACTCCATAGCAGGCTGTTTATCTCATCTTTCTACCCAGCAGGAAATTGCTTAATACAACCCAGTAGAAAGGAGGTGGATAGGAAGGAAGAAAAGGACAAAATCCTGGCACCACCAGAGTCAGCAGCAATACTCTCCTTAACTTAAGTGGGGCCAGGATTTCACCCAAAGTGGCTGGTTTATAGAGATTCTGAGACACAGCATGTTTTCAGACAGACAGGGAGCCCACCAGAGTCTGGAGCTGCTCTGTGGGCCTACCCCCACAGCTGCCATTTACCGGCTCAGCCCAGGGCCACATCATACAGACCGGCGGTGTCCCCCAGCTCTGGTTCGCCTGTGCAGCACACCCCACCATACAGCTGCGGATTGCTCTAGCAACACTCTAGGTGGCTGTCCACAACTCTGTGGTGCTGAAAATGGCAACAGATGGATGGGCAAAGAGGGGGTCTGTGGTTCCCCAACAGATGGGCAGCAGCACTGTGTTTGGCTTTGCTGCGTGTTTGGCTGGCCTGATCCATGCAGCATGATCCTGGATCGTACGGAGCACACCAGGCTGGGCTGCCCTGGAGCAGCCCTAGCCTGTTTCATGTTGCACATCTGGCAGACGCCTTTCACACAGGCCAGTAAACCTGGGGGTAATAGGGGCATCCATGGGCAGATCGAGAGCTGCTATCTGTCTGGGTGCAGCCACACAAGACGGGCAGGGGAGGCTACCACTCTTTGGGCACCCTCTTCCCTCCCTGGACAAACAAGCCACGTGATGCAGTGGCTCGTATGTCCAGGGCCTGCCACATGTTTGCCGCACCCCATGACATGGCAAGCAGCTGGCTGCTCCATGATGCATGTTTGGGGAAATCCTGAGGACGTGTCGTGAAGCAACCTTACCCCAAGTGGAGTAAGGCTGCCCAAGTCAGGGAATCCCATGTGGCAGGGTACGCTTGCCCTGCCACAGTTGGAGCAAGACTGCCAGGCCGTGAGCGACAGGCAGTAGCACCTGTCATGTGTAGCCATGTCACAGCCAGGGTCGTCTCTCGGCTAGGCCCGGGGAAGGGAGGTGGGGTAGGGCCAGGCAGCTGTTCCTATAAGCAGCACCTTGGCTCAGAAATGGGCCAAGTCGCCCAGCTCCCCCAGTGCTCGTGTGCCCAGCTCCCTGCGCTGGCCCTGCAGTGTGGTGGAGCCGATTGCCCACCAAGGGGCTGCACAAGGATCAGGCCTGTGCAGCCCATCTGGCTGCACCGTCTGCTTACTCCCACAGAAGGAAGTACTGGTGAAGGCAACCCTGTTACATATGGGTAATATGGTATCCAACATCAGCATTGAGAAATCTGCTCTCACCAGTAGGATTTACAGTAAAGCACACAGACTGTCTGCTAATGGAGATTTGACAGGCTACTAACATCAGAAACACAATAATAACAGGTGACTTCAATTACCCTAATATTGACTGGATGAATGTCTCCTTGGGGAGTGATGTGAAGGTAAAATTTCTAGATGCCTGAAATGACTTTCTTGGAGCAGCTGGTTCTGGAAACTACAAGAGGAAGGACCTACTTTGAATGTAGTTCTAAGTGGAACGCAGAACCTGATGCAAGGGGTAACAGTGGTGGAGCCGTTTGACAATAGTAATCAGGATGACCTTGGGCCAGTCACAATATTCTCTCAACCTAACCTACCTCACAGGGTTGTTGTGAGGATTAAAAGTTGTGTTTATTAGTTATATGTAAAATGCTCCGAGTGCCATGGCAAGGGGGGATCTATATAAAAATAAAGATGATAATGATTGATGATTGATGATATACTCAAATTCAACATACTTATAGAAGGGAGAAATGGCAAATAAAACTACCACACTAACATTTAACTTTAAAAGGGGGAACTATGCAAAAATGAGGAAACTAGTTAGAGTGAAACTATAAGGAGAAGTTGCGAGGATTAAATGACTGCAAGAGGCATAGGGTGATAACAGGCATAACGCTAACTCCACTTTAACACTACTTATGTATATTGCAGGGCTGCATCGGACACCAATACAGTCCTGCAACATGCATAAGAAATGTTAAAGTGATATTAAAGTGGAGTTAGCGTTATGTCTGTTTTCACCCATGCAGACTATTTTAAAACACCATCTTAGAAGCCCAGATTAAATGTATTCCACAAGTTACAAAAAGGTTGCAAGAGGACCAAACTTCTGCCAGCATGGCTAAATGGTGAGGTGAAGGAGGCTATTAGAGCCAAAAAGATGTCCTTTAAAAAAATGGAACGCTAGTTCTAATCAGGGCCCCGAGGGAAACGCGGGTCTGCGATTCGCAGATTTCCTGCGGAATTCCCCTTCCCCCGCGGAATCTCCTGCCCCGCTTACCCCAGCGCAGAATTTCTAGCCTGCGCTGCGGGGACGTGGGGCAGGAGATTCTACGGGGGAAGGGGAATGAACAAACCCTCGGGGCTTCCCCTCCCCAGCCTCCCCAGTTGCCAGGGCTTGCCTCCCCCCC
>QEPC01012606.1:2086433-2109393 GCA_003113815.1 Sphenodon punctatus | reverse complement strand
TCAGTCCACAGTTGTCCAGAACAATCGCAAGGGGGGCCGGTGTCACAGGCAAGGCTCTGATCAACCAGCACAGAGCCTAGCCTGAGTCCCCCTCTAAATAGGTTGGGCAGGGGCGTGCCGCCGCAAGCGTTGGGAGCGGCGCAGCGGCGCCTGCGGGGGCGTCTCCCTCAGGCCGGCTTGATCAGGGGGCGTGGCCTGGCGCGCCGCGTCCTCCGCGGGCGTGCCTAGAGCCTCCAGTGGCGGCGGCGTTGTGGGGGGCGTGGCTTCTGGGCCGGGCGCGGGAAGAGACTGTGGGGGCGTGTCCGTATGCCCGGGGCGGCAGGGGGCGGCCCGCCGACGTGCTTGTCTCCCGGGCGCCCTTGATCGCGGGGCTCCCCACCTCCTCAGGCCCCTAGGCCTGACAGTCACTACCCCCTCAGTTCAATTGCAGCCACTCGCTGTCTACAGATTCGCCTGCCAATGCTGCATTCCCTGGACCGAGGATGAGACCAAGGCCATAATCACTCTATGAGGGGAGCAGAATGTACAATATGCCATAGTGAAGTCCTACAGGAATGAAGTGGTGTTCCAAGAGATCTTGGTCCAAATAGTGCAGCAGGGCTACAACTGGGACATGAACCAGTCCTGGCACAGGGCCAAGGACTTGAGTCATGGATACAAAGAGATCTGGAGCAATAACTTTGCCTCCATTCACAGGAGGCAAACATCACCCTATTACAGGCTCCCTAACCAGTTTTTCTGCATGGATGAAGCCATCATTGCATCCCGCCTGTACCCTCCATGTCCATCTCCACCCTGGAGCCAGCACAGGTCAACACAGATATATTGAGCTCAAGAGCCAACCCTTCTTCGGGGAGCTGCTGGACATATAAACACATAACTTTATATGCCTCCTGATGGTGCTTTAGGGCTCCTTCCTCCAGATATAGTCCCAGTGATGCTATTTCTGTTGTGAAGGGTACTTCAACATTTGCAATTTTATTCATGAATCCCCAGATTCATTGCCAAAATTGTTGTATGTATACACACTCCCAAAGGCAATGCATCAGGGAACCCCCCTGCTTATATCCTTTCCAACATAATCCCCCTGGGTCCACCCCCATGTATTTTAACCTTATCGGTGTCAAATAATACCTGGTCATAATTTTTAGTTGTGTTTCCTTCACCTCATAGCTGTAGCGCAGCTTTACATATGTTTCCAGATTTGTTTAATCTCTTTTTCTGTAAATTTACGTGAGACATCTTGTTCCCATTTTTCTATATACTTAATCCCCTTAGCATATAGAAATCCCTTCAATTCTTTATAAATCCGAGATAATCTCCCCCTTGACCCTGTCAAGTTAAATACTATTGTTTCTATTCCCAGCGGTTCCCTTCCAAAGGTCTTTACTACATCTGTAGCTACATAAACACTTCTTAATTGTAGGTATTGATACGTATTAATTTTGTCTTGTTATAAGGACTCTAACTCCTGGGTTTTTTTTTAACTTGCCCTTGCTAAATCAAAGTCAAAGTCAAAGTCAGCTTTATTAGGCATGACCAAAGATCATAGCCAAGACAATACAAACAAGACATATACACACAAAACGCATAGAAAATCTTAACAATACAAATTCTCCCCTTCCTTACATGGAAAAGAATGCATTAAATTTAAATAAAAATGTATGGATCCATTGGTAACTTAAACTCAAGAAATAATTGACATAGGGCAAACACCCATGATAAAAAAACAACTAACTTGATCAGTAATCCCCTCCTCTTTATCATCTAGCGCCATGGTCAACAGAGCCTCGTGTGATCTACTGGGAAAGGCCAGAATAAATTCACCAAGGAGTTCACACCTAAGTTTATTATAAAGCCGACAGCTAAAAAGAACGTGAGATGTCGTCTCAGCTCAAGTTGCTCATAGGGACAAAGTCTCTGGGCATATGGCACCCCGCTAAATCGCCCCTCAAGGATTTTAGAGGGCAGGGCGTTGAAACGGGCCACCAGAAAAAGTCTTTTAGCCCCACGAGATGTAAGGAAAGAAAGGTATGGAGCCATAGTATCGGTGGCCGCGGCCACCGTCAGGTAGGAACAAAGATGACCAGTCTGGTTTATCCTAGCCCTTTCTTCCTGTTGGTCGATATCCTGCCATCTACTTAATACCTAACTTGAGGCCCCCTGCCCCACCCTCCCCTGGAGGTAGTCCCTGGAAAAACCCAGTGCCATTAGATGGGCCTCAACTCTAACCATCCAACTACTTCTAAAGGGATCCTTTCCCAAAAGTGCGAGCAGGCCCGTAGACCCAGGGTTACAAACCTTCAGCCATAACTTGTGTGCCGCCCTCCATGCCCTAAATGCCCGTCGACGTTGGCCAAATTCCAGCCTTACTGCTGCATTCAGAGTTCCCCCAGGCATCCTTGCTAAATAATAAAATTTATTTATTCCTTTCCCTTTAAGTTGATTCCTCAGCTGAATGGCCAGCTCTTTATCTCTGATACATATTCTCTCCACTGGCGAATACGGAGAAGTGTATCTCTTATCCATTAGTTTTCTTTGTATCATTCTCCAATGTTTAAACACTGGCTGTGCGAAGGGATGATCTCTTAGAACTCGAGGAGGTATTTTCCCTTCATCTACCAGACAGTCACTAAACGTATTTACACCCAGCTGCTCTTCTTCAATTTGGATCCAGTCCGGCTGTTTTGTGGGAGGGTTTGTTGTTCAGTATCATCAATATGCTGGTGACATCCAACTCTATCTCTCTTTTTCATCAGACCCAGGCCCGGAGGTTTCGGTGCTTATTCGATGTCTGGTGGCTGTGGGGGACTGGATGAGGGTGAGCCGTCTGAAACTGAGTCCTGACAAGATGGAGGTAATGCTAGTGGGGAGGACGGTGGGATTGGTGTCCCCCATCATTGATGGGGTTCACCATCCACTGGTCCCTCAGGTTTGTAGTATGGAAGTGCTCCTCAACTCTTAGCTCTGCCTAGATGCCCAGGTGGGGGCTGTGGTGAGACGCACGTTTCACCAGTTACATCTGGTGTGGTGACTTTGGCTATTTGTTTTGGGCTCTGACCTGGCTGCTATCATCCATGCTTTCATCACCGCAAAACTAGATTATTGTAATGTGCTCTATGTGGGGCTACCCATGGTGACAGTTCGGAGGTTGCAGCTGGTGTAGAACTAGGGGTGTGCATGTTGTTTTCATTATTACATAACTTTTTTGTTTCTTATTCAAGTCTGATTAATCTTGGGGAGGTTGTGCCCCTAACAGAGGGCACTTTGTGTACCAAGTTTCAAAACAATCAGATAAAAGGAGCCAATATTAGAAGCAATGAATGTTGTGCTTTGAAGAAACGCTCTATACACATTCAAGGCTACAACTTCTTAATCTTTGATCCTATTTGCATGAAACCTGTGCATTTTATGTCCCTCCAAAAGCTTCACACTCCTTCCAATTTTCTGAAAGACTGGATAAAGGGTCTTGATTATTAGGGTCCGCTACTGCCAAGGCCATTGCCGGCCCTTTGGGGACCGCGGCCGGCGGGCACCTCACGATGCCCCAGGGACTCCTGGGGGGGTGGTCCTGATCAAGGACGTGGAAGCAGAGGCACCACAATGTATAGGGAGTGAGGGGGATGGGCCCCTGCAGGCGCCACCAGGTGGTGATGGGGCGGCGCAATCGAGGACGTTTGTTAGAGCAACCCCCCCATACTTGGCAAAGGGCACGGGCCGGTGGGCATTGGACTCAGGATTCGCCCCCCCCCCAAGAAGTCAGAGCAAGGATCGGCCCCAGCCACCATGAGACCTAGGAAAAGAGAGTTCACCCAGGTGGCTACCAGCCTGATCCAGGAAGGAGGTGATTAAGGGGAGATAAGCCTTCAGTAAGTACGGAGCCATTAAGAAAGGGTGTTCTCCTTGTTTTGAGAAACCACTGGTGAATAGAACCCAGGCTAGCAACAGCCTCAAAGACATGGAATATTAGTATCCCCCCCTCCCCCCAAAGCACAGAAACCCAGGTGCAGCCATTAACCTTGGGTCCCTCTCATAACTCCTCCCAAATCACCGGAATGTCCTCTTCCCCATTCATGCCCAGATGTGTCCATTGTGTGTCTGTTGCCCATGGCTCCCCTAGGTCTTTTCCCTTTTATGACACCTAAGCTCCCACCTGGAGTCCCCTTTTGTCCCCATGGTTCACTTATGCATCTTTCCTTTTGTCTCACTTAGAAACCCACCCAGATATGCCCCAATGGGTCATTTGTGTCCCTTTGTCCTCCCTGTGTGTCTTTTGTAACACCCTCGAGCCTATCCCATATCTTTTATCCTGAACCCTATAACTGCCCCTCGCTTCCTCCATGCAAACTGAGAAGGTTTTGGATGCGGGCATGTGCAGGTTTCCCTGTGCATGTCTGTATCTTAAGAGATTTCCCAGACTTAGGTCTGCCCCTTCTTCTCAACCTCCACGAACTTCACTGGATCCTCGGGCCGCCTGTCCCCTTTTTCCACAGGAAAGGAAAGGTAACCTCAGGTCCAGACTTCCCCGCTCGTTCTCTCTCTCTCTCTCTGTCTTTTCCGGATCTTCCACCCCATCTCACTTTCATTTTCCCCGCCGCGGCTTGTGTTTTTCCTTTGATCCTGCCAGCCGGACCGGGGCTGTGTTTCTCTGTTTATGTCTATAAATAAACCTTTAAGTTTCATTGAATCTTTGTCTCCCTCTTTTCCTTCACTTTTGGAGAGGGTACATAAACTGCTTGTAGCGCGTATCTGTCCTCAGACTGATCCTTAGGATACGCAGGAACCCCGGGTTTAACGAATTAAGCTAATTTCCCCAAAGTTAAGGAATGGTGGATATTGGGGTACCAACCCCCCAATACTTGAGTGGGAGGGGGTTCTCCTATTAGGACATGCAGGACCCCTGGGTTTGATGAATTAAGCTAATTCCCCCTGAAGTTAAGGAACAGTGGATATTGGGGTACCAACCCCCCAATAGTCATGAGTGGAAGGGGGTTCTCCTGTTAACAGGTTGCAACGCTCCATGCACATATGTGCACAAAGGGGCGGAGCTACGAGTACTTAGGAGGGGGTCGGTGAGCACAGCATTGCTGGTGATCAGCAGCACTGTGATACTGGTCGCATGGAAAAGAGTTGTCGACTGTGGTGGTGACTTGGATTGCAGATGTGTGTGTGAGTGTTGGGTGTGTCTGAGTGCATGAGAGTGAATGTGTGAGTTGTGGTGAGGACTGAGGTTCCTGGGAACAGTGGGAATGTGGTGGTGTTGGGAGTTGTATACGTGGTGCATTAAGCCTGTTGGGTGTTAGTTGGGATTGGGTGTGTTGTGCTGTGGTTCACCTTCCTTTTCCTCCTCAGTGTGGGACCCATCCCTTTCTTGTGTCCCAGGGTGGTGGTTGCTCTTGATTCCCTCCCAGTCCTTCCTCAGGTCTACACCCCTTTCCACACTCACCCAACACCTTTCCCCCCTTCCCCGGGTCACAGTGTATAATTGTATGGGAGTGTTGAGAATCTGGTATACAAGCGGGTGTGTGATATACCAGGTTGAACTGTGGGGCTCTGCCCAGAGCCTTGCTGTCACACCCCCTGTGATGATCTGGCCTCTTCTCAGTTGGGAAATCCAGGGTCATATAAGATCCTGAGGGGTTGTTTACTCCTTCCAGAGAATAGAGCCCCCAGGAACGAACAAGATTGGGAGTTGGTGATTGTGGCCTGCAGGTACCTCTGGGTCCATTATTCCTTTCCCTTGTCCCTATCCCTAGCACTGATGGTATAAGACATTATCTTTAAAACACATTTCCAGATGTAACATGTTTATATTGCATCCTATTTACAGGATATTTGGGAGGAATGTATCATATACCTTCCCTGTCATCCCTTCCAAACTACAGGTCAATTTGAGAAAGGGACACAATTTTATAAGCAATTAAAGTTGTCCCCTTGAAAACCATTATTCAAATAAATAGCAGCACATGCAGTGCCAGTCAGAGGCAGGCACCGGGCATGGCAGGGGAAGGGAGGCTGTAGGAGGGAGGATGTGAAGCAACCCAAAAGACTGACAGACACATTCACTGGCCAATTAATGCATACTTCCAGCTTTACAGGACCAATCAGTAGTGGCTTTGAGGTGGGCATAGGGGGCGGCCATGAGGCGGGCATAGAAGGGAAATAGCAACCCCAAAATCAGGAGACATAGTTTACACATCCAGGCTGGCCAATTATCATCACAATCGCATCCGGCAGCACTGTGACAGAGGACATAAGAGAATCTATATTGGTTCTTTCCTAAACAGACGCTTCTGACTTCCTAGTAAAAAGTGGAGGAGAAAAGTTGGGATGGTCACAGCACAGAATGAGGATATTTGGTTGACATTTCTGCTGGCCAATTGACACCACAAAACCGATCTTATACCACAGTGACACGTAAGAGAATCCCAGGCATAAGCTCCGTCTCTGCATATGCTGTGCAGGCATATAAAATTGGGACTCTTTATCACATCTTTCTGATATTTGTCAGAGATGATCATGAAAATGTGATATACAGCCCTGCTAAATTTCAATTACGCTACAAAGATATTACAGTCAGACATATATTTATACATTAATTGCTTATACCACCAGGACCCTTTATCCAATTCTTCTGAAAGTTGACAGAGATAGTAAATATAGGAAGGGGTGTAAACTTGCCAAGTTTCATCTACATTACATATGAGGAAAGGAAGTTACAGTTAAGAATGTATATGACTATTTTTGCAAAATAAAATAATTCAACAGCTTATAAAATTGGATTCCTTTATTCAATCGTTTCAGAATTTTGTACACTTAATGACTTCCATTGGAGGTACAACTCCACCCAGATTCAGCCAAATATAATGAAATACAAAAACGTTACAGCCCAAAATGTGTTTTTCATTGAAACCAATGGAAAATAAAAATGAAAGCAAAAACGAAAATGACAATTTTATATTTATGAAAATGAAAATGACAGATTTAAATAACAAAAATGAAAAAATGAAAACAAAAACGACAGGGGTCCCTAGTGCACACCTCTATGCAGAACACAGCGGCCTGCCTCTTTCCAGGGATGGGTTGCCGTGAGCACATTACACCAGGGCTCCATTCCTTGTACTGGCTGCCTATAGTCTTCTGGGCCCAATTCCAGGTGTTGGTACTTACCTATAAAGCCCTATATGGCCTGGGCCCCACCTATCTGCAAGGCCACCTCACTCCCCGGGCTCTGGATCGACCCCTGCGGTCTGCTGGGATCGCTTCTCTTGAAGTCCCCCAAGTATTTCATGGGTGACTATGAAGAAGGCATTCTCGGTGGTCACACAAAGACTGCAAAACTCCCTCCCAGCAGAGGTCCGTGTGGCACCGGACCTGTCCTCCTTTCGACGAAAATGTACAACCTCGCACTTCCACCAGACTTTTGGTGAGGGAGATGGGTGAAGGGTGGGTGGTGGGGGATGTAGGTTAGGGAGGTAGGGTTTTTGTTGTATTTTAGTACCTGCCATATGGATTGTTAATGTTGTTTATTTGTATTATTTATTTTATTGTATTATTGGATTTGTATTTTCTATTTTATATCTTAGATTTTTTTTAAATTATTTACTGTTAGCCGCCCCGAGCTGCTATTAGCAGGAGGGTGTGGGGTAAAAATCTATATAATAAATAAATAATAAATATTAATTTGTTTTTGTTTCTCATTTACTCCAAGTGTCATAGCAGGGGAGCTCTATATAAAAATAAAAATTATTATTATTACTTATGCTCTTAACTTGATATATACCATACTCTTGAGAAATTGCTGATCAGCAACTGAACTATCGCATGAATAGCTGCTATAAGGCAAAAAAAAAAAAAAAATTATTTGCTGATGTCTTATAATGTGCATGGATTGGCATACGGTATGATTTATACTGCCAGAATAGAATTGCTGGCTGACTAATATTCTGAATGGCTCCAGTGCTATTTTATGTGCTGCTTCTCCATTCCATATTTGTGTATCGGTTTCTCCCTTTTAGTCCCTCTCTGTTCAGCAGTCAACGTTTCCCAACTCCGCTGTGGCAGAATCAAGGAAGGGAGCAGGGCTCATTGTGCAGCCAGTGAGATAGGAGAAAGCTGGTGAAACTAGTCCACATTCTACTCATCCTCAAAATAATAATATAAAAAGCATCATCTTCAAGAGCACCTATGACTGCAGCCAAATACTTTGTTAAAGGCAGATGATTTCATTCACTTTAATGGAACAACATCAGTGAGAGGAAGAATGTGGTCAAAAGTGGTGTATATCACCAGAGAAACAGTGGGCATTTTTAGACACACGTTAAAGTTCCGGATGTTTCAATTTTCTGGGTTTACAAGTCCACAAGTAAGTTCCGGATTCATCTTTCACACACATTGCCCTGAGGCAGTTCCTGGATGCATTGTTCACACAAACACCGCCCTGAGGCAGCCTAAAGTAGCTGCAGCTGTAGATGTGACAGGCTGCCATGGAAACCAAGTAACCACAGCTGCCTGGAGCAAAGCAGTTTACCAGGAGAACCTTTTACACACAAACGTTCTGGGAGAATTTCACGCAGAAGTTCAAAGAGCCGGATGTTTAAGATCTGGATGAGTGATTTAGACACACAAAGTTCTGGATGTTACAGCAAGCATCCAGGAGAAATGTGTGTCTAAAAACACCCAGTGATGTAATAACTGTGCCTGTACACAGCTAAATCATTTTAACTGCTTTTCTTACCCTTTTCCCCCCCAAAAAAAGATATCCAATAAAATATGCTGACTCCCTACGTGAAACGAAAATACCTAAGATCATGCTATATCAGCTTTATGGTCAGGTATAGGTGAACAATGATCAAACAAGAAAGAGAATGTCAGTCTGTCTCTGTTTCTCTCACACACATATTCTTTCTTTTGTGCTCTGATTACATCTTCATTTTAAATTTGCTCTTTAAATATTTTTCACGGTTTTTTTCATGCAAAAAGAAGTCACCTTTAATGCTTTGTGCCACCTTTTAACGTTAAAAGGTTTAAACCAATTCAATATGGGCTGCATTTGCGAGACTGATACTTTATTCGCTTCCAAGTTAAAGTTCTTATTTTAAAATATATATTACATCAACTTAGCGTTTTAAAGCCATGCTAGGCTGCATGTGCCAATGAAGAACTCTGGCTTTAGGCTTTTCATCAAAACACTTTAATACGCTCCAGATTGCAAAAGGGATCAGGCATAGGATAATTCCATCCGTTTTACTGTTCTCTCGACCTAGCATTTTTTATTTTTCTTCTTCTTAAGCATAAATAGTTTTACAGTTTTTGCAGAGTTTACGGTTTTTAAAACCGTAAAGGCGTAGCCTTTAGCAAGTAAAATTATGATAAAAGAATTAGGAATCAAAACTACTATAGCAAGACATTGTTTCCCATGGTAAGTTCCTGCAGGATCAGACCCCGTCCAGTCACTCTCAGCAGGGGATTCAGTTCAAGTCACTTTCACTTGGAAATCAACTCACAGTTCTTTATTCAGATACAGTCTCTTTATATACATACAACAGTATCTACACACTAAGCTACTACCAGGAAACAATCCTCCTGGAACCTACTCCTAGCCAGATCACTCTTCTCTGGCTGTTACTCATCATTCAGGACCTCTAGCTCAGGTTCAAATCTCTGGGATCCAACACACCCACTCCAGCACCTTTTAGAACATGTAGAGTTTAAAGTCCCTTCAATTCAGGCACCAGGCTTCTCCAAGCTATTCAGTCCTGGAGTCAGCACCTTGGGGAAGGCTCCTCTGCAGCCCAGCTCTCTCCTTCCTCTTCTCCAGCCAGGCAGTGACTGCCCCTCTTCTGGCTGTGTCTTCTCTTATATACCCTGAGTACGCATGGCCAGCCCTTCCATTCTAAGTTTTTTAAAGGGCTAGTGTCCTCCCACACTCTCCATACTACCCAGCTACTTTTCCTTAGGTGCTATTCTCTCGCTGGTGCAGTGCCAGCAGCTCTGCTAGCCCAGTATACTGACTGGCACTAGCTGTCCCTTTGTAAAGGGCCAGCCTGTATCTTAGGCGACACCTTGTCACAACTACAAAGAAAATTTATTTTTATTTCTTATGTACAGCATGGTCTTGATCCTCCACTATTCAAGTCAAAAGGGAGTGCCAAAACTACAAGAGGTGGAGACCCTATAGAGGGGTGGATAATATGTGGAAACTCCGACAAATAACTCTACTTACTTTCTTATAACTATGAATTCTGGAGTACTTCAGAACTCTCTTTTCCTCAAGGCTGTTGTAGTGGATATTTATTTTCTGGAGACAGTAGACAAATTTCCTCCTTCAGACAAAACCATGCAACTCCACTGAGGTCAGTACGGTTGCATGGTGTAACTGAGAACAGATCCTGATCTAATAATATCATTATTTTGATATTTTAAAGAATATGAAGATGACTCATGGGGGAATAAAGTAAGTTTCTCATTTACAACACATAATAAAATCCTTTTTTGCAAATTTAGCAAAATGAAGCATTTAGAAGAATGCAAATGTTTGTCCTAGCAGACATCCTTAAAGCCCATCCTTCATGGTTCATGGTTCACTTCTTAGTGGGTATTTTCAGACGTTACGAGATCACGCTCAACCACAGTGAACCACGCTCAATCCCGCGGCGGGGCGTGAAAGTCTGTTCGGCAGCCACCAGATGTTCACCACAGTCAATACCCACATGGGGTCAAAATCAACCACGCTTCCGAACCTCCGGCCTGGACCATCTCCGAAAGCGTGGATTCCCAACAGGAAACAATAAAAAGTAATGTCTGGACGGCAATCACCGGCTGGAATCAAGAAAAATGATTCCCAGCCGGGGACAAAGCACGCAACATTGCTGCCAGGCAACCAGCAACAACACAGGCCACGGAGGAAGATTTAAAGGGCACACAGCAGCAGGGGGACATGGTGGGATGGAGCAAGGCGGGAGGCAGAGGAGAGCGGTGGGCGAGACAGCAAGAGAGGAGGAGGAGGAGGAGGAGGAGGAGGTGGTCATGCTGCACATGCAGCAGCAGGTGGAGGGACGGCAGCAGCAGCAGCAGCAGCAGCAGCTGCCAGGACAGGCCGCCCCGGGGACATTGACTGGACTGGGGGGGGAGGCACCCCGGAAACGGGTAAGGGGAACGAAGGGGAGCAGACCCGGCACCACAGGGGCACTGGGGGGGCCGGGGGACCGGCCGGCAGGTGGGGGGGAAGGGCCAGGGATGCAGGAACGGGGCAGACCAGCTACCAAACAAGACACACACGCCTTGTGTCCCGCAGACACGCAAACGGGCCCGGGAGGCCGAGCCACCAGAGGACACGGGCCCTGCCCAGGCAGAGGAGGAGGAGCAGGAGGTGGAGGAGGAGGAGGAGGAGGAGGAGCAGGGGGAACCGGAGCGGAGAAGGGGGAGAAGGCCCTACCACCAAGGGGGCCAGTGTGGACTCCGGGAGACCCAGGACTTCATCCGCATGTGGGGGACCCTGGCGCATCAGATGGAGCTAGCGCTCAATCAGAGGAACGAGCACTTGTTCCAGGAGATAGTGTGGGAAATGGAGGCGGTGGGGCATCACCGGACCATCGAACAGTGCCGCTCCAAGGCCAAAGAACTAAAGAGGGGTTACAAGGCCATCAGGGACAACAACCAGTGGTCCGGACACAGACTCTGGACCGCCCCCTTTATGATGCCCTGGACCACATCCTACATATGAAGGGGTCAATAGTTGCCCCACGGCTCATGGGGAGTGCTGTAGTCTGGACCGCCGGTACCCCCTCCCCTCGCCGCCCCACAAGAAGGCACCTGCTCCAGGGCCCCAGAACCTGAGGAGGAATTCCCCAGGACCTCGGGGACCAGCAGCCCCCCCTCCTGGACAGCAGTCCGGAGAGCCCCCACCCCTTGGCCGGACAGCCGGACTCCAAGGCTGGCACCCTCATCATCCTCAGCCGGTGGTCGCAGGGGGAGAACAGCAACACGGAGGGGCCGGCCTTGGAGGGATCTGAGACAGACATCAAGGGTAAGCAAGCACACGAGATAGGGGGATGGACCCAGGGCAAGGGGAGAGGGGGTCGGGGATGACCTGGCCAGGGGGCAGGCCCCACCCAGCCCTGACAGCCCGTGACATGGGTCCGGGCCCAGGGGGGCCGCCCGGGCACCCCGGAAGTCCTCCACCAACCACCCCCATACCCCACAGGGAGCGCGCATGGAGGCAGCCATAGAGGGCTCCCTGGAGCGGGTGGAGGAAAGGGACCAGAGGCTCCAGGCAGAGGTGCATCTGGAGCGGAGGCAGGAGCGCCAGGAACACAGCAGGCAGGTAGAGGCGTTTGTAACAGGCCATCGAGGGGATGGCGCGGGAGCATTCAGCAAAGATGGACAGGTCCCATGACATTGGGACCTTCCTGCTCCTGCACGTGGGCACTATGTGTTCCTATGTCATGGCAGTCACCCCGCCGGGCACCCTGCCTGCCCAGGGCCCCATGCCGGGCCCCTTGGCACCACCACCACCTCCCCCAACTGCCCCAGCCGCCTCCATGCCCACAGGGGCCCCGCATCCACCTCCCGGTCCCTATAGGTCTCCGGAGGGAGCAGCCACCCAGGGGGACCCCTTGGGTCCTGGGTCCTGGGTCCTCCCTTCCTCCCACCGCCGCCTGCCCGTCCAGACACCAAGGCATCCCAGGACACCATTGGGGACACAGACAGCAGGGGGGAGGGCAGCTCCCAGAGCCCTGTGCTGCCCACAGGGCACTCGAGGGGGGGCCCCAGGAAATGCAGGGGCTGGGTCAGACAAGGGGGAAGGGGGAGGGTGGTCTGAGGGGGGGCGGTGGTGGTGGTGGGGGCATGGGTAGGTGGGTGATCTAATAAACTCACGGATGACACAGTACCGCCTCCTGTGGTCAGTTCAGGGGTCCGGAGGTGGGGGGGACCATGCCTGTATAGGAGCTCTCCCGGGGAACCCCCTGGGCCCCCAGGGGGTGGGCTGGGGGATAGGCACTCTTACGCCTGGGCCTCCTGGTTGATGTGCCTGGCTAGGGCGGCACAGATGCGTTTGGCATAATGGTACTCCCTCAGGTTGTCCGCGTTCATGTACAGAGGCATGGGGCCGGGAGGGCAGGTAGGCATGGGGTATTTAAGGGCGACCCCATCTGTCTTGCACACATTGTGCAGCACACAGCAGGCACCGATCACCAGGGCCGAGATCTCCACTGTGTAGTGTAGGTGGCCGGCAAGGCTCTTCCAGCACTGCTTGAGGGCCCCAAACGCCCGCTCGACCACGGTCCTGCTGGCACACAAGCGGGTATTGTAGAGCACCTCTGCCAGGGTCCGGGAGACCGGGTATACCTTCATCAGCCACCGGGTGAAGGGGTAGGCCAGGTCCCCCAGGATACAGGGGGGCATCAGCACCCCCTCGATCCGGGCCATCCCCATGTCTGAAAAGTCCCCCGGGTACATCTGGGCATAGAAGGGGGATATGGTCATGCTCCGGGCATCGTGACTGCAGCTGGAGTTGCCCGTGAAGATGTCTATGAACCTCCCCCGGTGGTCCACAACCGCCTGCAGCTGCAGGGAGTGATACTTGTGCCTGTTGACATACTCCGTGGCCTCCCCCGCGGAGGGGCAGAGGATCTCAATGTGGGTGCTGACCACGGCGCCCATGCAGTTGGGGAAGCCCCCAGCCACAAAGCCAGCCATCACAGTCCCTTGATCCGCCAGCTGAATCGCCCTGTCCAGGAGTACGCCCTCCACAGCCTCACAGACATCCCGGAGGATACAGACCATGGTGCTCACCCCGACACTGAAGTGCTGGGAGACAGACCAGCAGGAGTCAGGCATTGCCAGAGCCCAGACCCCGATGGCCACCCGCTGGACCATGGGAATGGGGATCCTCATGGGGGTGTGCTGTCGCTCCAGCCAGGGCGTGAGCAGCTCTGCGAGGCACAGTAGGGTGCGCTTGTCCATCCTAAAGTGCGCCCTCCAGGCTGCCCCAGTCCACTGAGCCAGCGTCCGGGACCACCACCCCTGTGCCCGCTCCGTGACCCATAGCCGCCGGGCAATGGGAATAGCAAGCAGGGCGGCCCGGTGCCTGGTCTCCCTCCTTCATTGGAGGTGCCTGGCCGCCTCGCGGATCGCCGCAGGCCTGGTCTGGCTGCGGCTCACAGCCTGTGAGTCCACCCCGGACACCCACTGCGCACTGAGCTGGGTCAGGGATCACCTGCAGGCCCCTCCAGGCCACGGTAACCCACAGGCGGACGCCCAGGTGCACCTTAATGGTCTGGATGCGCAGCTGATCAATGTGGGCGCAGTACTACTCGGCACAGAGCGCAAGGAGCATCCCGCATGCACCCAACCTGTCCCGCTCCATGGTGAGGTGAGCCCTGGGGGGGCCGCTGGTGGCCCTCACATAAACTGGGGTGGGTGTTCCCCCCCCTGGCTGCCTGTGCCTGCTCCTGCGGGGAGGGCGGGTGGGCCGGGGCGGTGGATGCGCGGTATTTAGCACACTTGCTGTCCCTGGCAAGAGCTGTGCGCACAGCCCGGCGCGTGCCTGGGTGTGCAGGCTGCAGCTGCGTGTCTCCTGTCATCACCTCCCACCTCTCCCTGTTTGCAACATCGTGTCCTTGCCGGCCTGATTAGTGTGTCGGCTGTCCTGTCTGTGTGCTCGGTTCCTGCAGCTGTGCTGGGTCCGCACCCCACGCCTCGCTCTGTTGCCATCAGAACTTGTGCCTGAGAGACTGGCCCTGGAGTGAACTGAGTTGCTGTGGATCACGTATGGAGTATTGTGAGTAGAGTTGCGGGGGTTAGCGTGTGTGGTTGTGTGGGTGCTTGTGAAGACAGTGAGAGTGATTGTGTGTGTGTGTGATTGGTGTGGGTGATTCTGTTAGGTGGTGGGTAGGGAGGTAGGGGGACTGTGTTGAGGATTGGGTATTGTGTGTCTCCCCTCCTGGGCCCCTGCATGATGTGCATGTGTGTCTCCTTTCCTAGCCCCTACTGCTGAGTATTTGTACCCCTCTTTTCCCACAGTCGCACCCCCTTCTCGTTGTGTGTAGGCACGATAGTTTTGTGGGTGCTTGTGTTCTACTGTGTGGAAGGGAAAGGCGCCGCACCTGGTACCACTCCCTGTGATGATCTTTGGCTAGGGTTACGCCCACCAGCCCTATAAGAACCTGAGGGACTTTAACAGACTCTCTCCATGCCTAGCGACACCAGAGTAGGTGAACTTCCGTCCCCTTCCCTGCCCCATCCTCACACTTAGCTGCAAGATTGGTACCATAATCACTGCTGTGAGAAAAGCTTTCACAGCCTTTTTAAAGAAACATGTGTTTCTTTAAAGAAACTTTAAAGAACTTAAACTTCACAGACAGTATAAAAATGTGATCAAATCTCCTTTTTAGTTTGGATATTTGCCCCAACTAAGTATTATAAATAGTCAAGAGCAGTAACAGATCGTGGGAAAAGAGGGGATTTACATCACAAAGGAGATGGAAGAGAATCTTCTCTGTTTGCCATGCTAGTAATGCATTAACCAATTAAAGAACAGTAATTCAAGTGTGAACTTACAATGGCCATATACAAATGCTATTTGTAATCTTACCTTGACAGACAGGGAAAGAATGGTACCCAGGACGACAGGTGCTGCACTGCAAGCCATCTACCTCAAAGCGGCAGAGACATCTTCAAAGGAAATCACATATTTCAGGGAGAGCACCAGCAGAGTTACACTCACACTCTATAAGCAAGAAAAGTATTTCAATGTCAGTTTTTTCAGAAACATTTTTCTTCTCCCCTCCTGAAAACACTCTTTCCTAAGTAACCTTCAGCACAAAGAGAAAAATCTCCAACTTCCTTACTCACATTGGTTAGATTCTAGCTCCATAAATAAGCTGTTGTGACAGGGACAGGTGTGCCCTGTTCCAGGGATTTAGAAAACCCAGTACCTTTAAGAGATGGGCCGAGGCAGCCCTTTAAAGTTGAAAGCTGGCAGAAGACCAGAGCAGCGAGATCATCAAAGGGTAGATGTAAAGAGCTTTGCCTTCAACCCAGCCAGTGGGCTGCGGTCACCAGAGGGAAAGATGGCTATGTCGAAGGAGCTTATGAGAGAACAGCGGTGCCTGAGGAGGCAGCGAGAGTACACAGCGGCCAGCCAGGGAAACTGACAGGCGGCTGGAGTGGAGCAGCCGTTATTGGAGACCTGCCAGAATGCAGAGCCACTGAGGCAGAAACAAGGACTTGAGAGAAGCTGGGAGCCAGGAGGGTTCACCTCCAGGAATACAAGGACTGAGGTATAGTGAGGCACCTTGGGCTGAGAGGAATTGCACCCACCAGGGAGCCACAGGAGTGAGAGAGGAGCTGGAACGGTTGCAGAGAGGCTCCAGACTGGGGTTAGCCACAAGGGCCAGGGTGTTCCCTGTTACATCCCTATTGATTTCAGTAGGACTCACTGGGAGGCCTTGGGCAAGTCACAACCTCTTAGCCTCAGTTCCCCATCTGTAAAATGGGAATGTGTGTGTGTCTGCCTCTCCCTGTGTTTCCCCTCACCCTTGTCCATCTTAGATTGTAAGCCCACTGGGCAGGGACCTGTCTACAAATATCTGTGACTGTAAAGCGCTGTGTATGTCTCATAGCTCTAAAGAAATTATTAGTAGTACTACTTGTACTTGTGAAGCAGGGGACTCATCAATGAGAGTAAATGTGGCAAAATACATATCAGAACAATTACTACTTTAGCCTGCAATTTTGAATCCAGTTACTCATGAGTAGCCAAACTGAAGTCAGCCTTCCATGCCAACATCAAGGAAACACCAACAATACCATAATAATCAATTCACTCTCTATTTTTTAATGTGAGCAGGTTTTTTTGCTGTCAGAAGATGCTCCTGAATGACTTTCTTTAGTGAACTACCATGGTCTGATTTTGTATTCTGAATTTGGGGGACTAGGAAATTACATTACTGAACAGTGATAGTAGTTGTAGATATCAAAAAGAGAACTTCAGGTCAAGTTAAGGTTTTGTTAAAAAAAAAAACCAACCAAGGAAATGCAAAAGAATTGAATAGAAACATTCCTTATGTCAGCAAGCAGAACACTGGCAAATCCATCGTTAGAGATCAACTTTATCTATACATCACACGTTAGACCAGCAATGAATAAACTCTGGTCTGCGGATTTTTTGTGGCCTGTGGCCAGCTGCCAAACAGCCCACATGGTCTCCCTTGAATCTCCAATCAAGACGACCCAGCAGCAACTGTGCTCCATGGCCTGCCGGTTGTCCACCAGCCACCAGACGACCACAGAGCACTTTCAGGCCAATGGCCATGCTCCCAATATAAGGGATCATATCTCCTATATAGGGGGCATGCTTCTGTTGGCACACAAGCGAGTATTGTAGAGTGGGGGGAAGGCTCCCCACAGAGTGGGGATCTGGCCCCTGGGAGGGGGGAAGGCTCCCCACACCTGCATCAGACAACAGTTAATGAGATTTATTATTATTATTATTATTATAATGTTATAGTGACCCCCTTCCTTACATGGCACTCGGAGTGCTACACAAAAAAGGTAAAAACATATGAATGCTATAAAACAATTTAGAACAATTTAAAACTATTTTTTAAAATTAAATGGGGCAGGCAAAAAGGGAGGGCAAAGTACAATGAGGGCACTACCAGTGGATTCTAAAAGTACCTAGAAAACAAATACATTTAGGTATGGGAGGGAGGAACTGAGACAAACATTCGGAGGGAGTGAGTTCCACACTGAGGGGGCTGCCGCAGCAAAGGCCAAATTGCCTGCCAACTTCAGACATGATGGCAGATGCCCCAAACAGCAGGTGGTTCCTGAATGCAGATACCCATCAGTGTGAAGCCCCAGGAGTAGGTCTCGAATATAGCCAGGGTCTAAACTGCTCAGGGACTGAAAAAAGAGCAGCACGAGCTTAAACTCAATCTGTCGCTCCACAAGCAGCCAATGCAGAGAACACAGGGCAGGCATAATATGATCAGAGCTGCCTAAACCAGCAAGCAGCTGAGCTGCCACATTCTGAACAAGTTGCAAGTGACTGATAAGCACTACTAGCAGCCCGCAGAAGAGGAAGTTACAAAAGTCAAGCCTTGTAGTCATCAGGGCATGGGTCACTGTGACAAGGTGAACCTGGGATAAATAAGGGCGTAACTTACGCAAATCGTGTAGTTGAAAAAAGCATTTCCGAACCATGTCCAACACCTGGGCTGTCATGGACAGAGTGTGGTCAAAAATGACTCCCAAGTTCTTTACCTGGGCCCACTACTTCCACCCGGACCCCAGCCACATTCAGGGGCCTTAAGGAGGCAAGGGCATCCTCATATCAGCTGCCCCCTCCCACCAGCATCACCTGAGACTTCCCCAGATTGAGCACGAGGTAGTTCTGATGCATCCAAGCAGCTATGTCATTAAGGCATTCCTCCAAGGCAGAGGCAGAGTTGGCAGGGCTCACAGGGCAAGAGATATACAATTGTGTATCATCAGCGTACTGATGATACTCAACCCTGTGCTTGATCATGACATCCTCAAAGGGCTTCATGTACAAATTAAACAACATGGGAGAAAGAAAAGAACCTTGAGAGACACCACCATTCAGTTCCTTTGGGGATGATGCATGTCTGTCCATCACCACCAACTGACTCCTCCCTTTCAGGTACAACTGAAACCACTGATCACAATCTTCCATCACACCAGCAACATCCGTCAGCCACTGAAGCAGTAATCCATGATTAATTGTGTCAAATGCTTCTGTAAGGTCCAGTATGACCAGAATGACCAGCTGTCCTCGACCTAAAATCATCAGCACAATATTCATGACCCTGACAAGTGCACTCTCTACCCTGTGAGAGGGCCTGAACCCCAATTGGAATTTCTCCAAAATATTATTAGAGTCCACGTGTTTGTGTAGCCATACAGCCACAGTCTTCTCAGTGGAGATATTCTGTACCATTTAGAAGAAAACCAAGACCCCATGTTTTCAGCCTTTGTTTCCTATCAATCTATAGAGACTCACAATCATTTCAATCCTGCAAGCCAAACTCTTACCTGCCTTGACATTAATGAGACTCTAAGCGATCTTTTTCCTTCCCTGGGCCACTTTGAAAATTATTTCATGGGCTGGATAGGGTTTGAGGATGGGGTTTAAGGAAGGGTCCAAATCATGGATCTACACCATAGATCCATCTCCTGTCCTTGCGTATATGCCCTCGTCTCTGCTCTCTCCCCTTGAGCATGAAGGTAGGGACTGGCTCCAAAAGCCAGATCCAGGAACTGTAAAGGAGCCAAAGCACAGTCACAAGCTGCATTTGTCTGCAGGTTCCGCACCCCGCTCTGCTGCAGAGAATATGGGTCCCTCATTGTGGATACGGCTGGAAAATGTGAGCCTGGTTTTTGAGAGAGAATACTGTGTGTTGCTTACTCTGACAGAAAGGGAAATGGAAATATCCCACGGCACAGCTATCGCAGGAAAACCCCTGGTATCCAGCTCGACATCTGCACTCTCCAGTCTTCCTGTCACAGTCGCCAGCTAGCACTCCCGAGCCATAGCACTGGCAAGCTAGACAGCACCATTTAAAAAAAAGAAATTCACAGTGTTATAGTCTTGAAGTTTACATTATACTTGGCTTTACGAAAATGGAAAGAACTGTGGAACTTACGTTGACATTGCGGTCCAAAAAATCCTGGTTTACAGCCATCTTCAAATAGAAATAGAAAAAAAAAAAATCTGAACAGAGTTATTACACTGACAAAAGCTCTCAGAGAAACAGGTCAGAATTTAGACATTACACTTAGTTGATAAAGAAAACTTAAAATCTAAGTACTGTATTGCTAAGAGCATTATTTTATTTTATTTATTTATTCATTTTAAAAGTTTTACTACCCCGCCCCTCCTGCCACAGGCAGCTTGGGATGTCTTACAATCCATAAAAACAGCAGCAATAAAACTAAAAACAGGACATAAAAGGAGGATAGTAAAATAACGCATCACAACCCACCCTAACTCACTCCCCCCACCCCATCACCCTTCTCTCCCTGCCAAATGCCTGGCGGAACAGCCAGGTCTTACAACTTTTTCGAAAGGAGGGGAGATCCGGGTCCAACCGGGCCTCAACCGGGAGGGAGTTCCACACCTGTGGTGCAGCCACAGAGAATGCCCTTCTCTTTGTGGCCCCCTGGAGGACTCGGGGGACCTCAAGCAGGGCACCCCCAGACAACTGATTACATCAAGTGCTGAAGCAGAGGGCAAGTAGTCTTAAGTAAGAGACTTTTACTGGTAAACTATGGACCAGCTGATTGTATATGATGGATGTGTTCATGACGGCATCAAGCAAAGTAAGTTAGCTTCTACTGCAGATGTTTGCCTGAGGACTGCTGAGCATATTTTTACCTGTCTTTCATTCTGGGACTAGTCTATTTAATCCACATTTAGAATAAATATGAATAGTCAAATGCAGTGTTCTGTGCAAAGGGATTTCTGGTAAATAGAGACTTTGGGTATTTTCAGATGTTACGTGGTCAATGTCAACCACAGTCAATTCCCTGTGGTGGCTTGGACCACGTAACATCTGTTGGAGGGAACGGATGTTCCCCCCCAGATGTTACCACGGCGGGGAATCACATTCACCAAGCGAGCGGCCGCAGCAGCAGGACCAGAGGCCGTCGCGTGGTGAAGGCGATTCCCAGCCGTGGTGACCCCCGCCGTCACGTCTGGACGGCGGCCACGGCCCGGAATCCCCACAGGGATTCCAGCCCATGGCCATAGCGGGCGAGCGCTGAGGTGGCATTGGCCGCGGCGGCCACCCGTCTCCCCAGAGGGCGGGCAGCAGGGAGCGTGGAGGCGGCGGGGCCATGCGGCCGCACGTTGCACCACGCGGCCCCACCCCCTCCCCGATTCCCCGCCGGGATCCTCGGCACGTCTGTTTGACGTGCCTGGGTGATCCTGGCACAGAATATCTGGGTTTTTTTCGTGATGGGGCCAACTGGCCCCGTCACGTCTGAAAACTCCCATATTTGGGGGCGGGGGGAATCATTGCAGTTACAGTTTCCATCATTATACTGTAAAGTACAAACATTTATGAAACAACTAAAAAAGAAATAAGAACTTGCCTATTATATGTCCAGCTAAAGAGTCTTCTGGGCTTGGGGTAGTAAAAGGATAAATAGGAATTCCTTTTGAATTAAAAAAAATCCATTAGCAATAAAATATAGCTACTAACTTTTATTTAAAATCATATTAAGAAAAACATTCGTTCTTATGATAAATGATAAACTTTTTCAAAATGTAGCTAGATAATAGTGATACTGCTAATTACAACAATAATATAGTTATTTAATATTTATGTTGCAGGAGCACAAAGACAACAATCAGATCAGCCTTCATTATCTTATGCACTATTCAGTTTTGATTTTTGTTTTTATTGACAAGGAACAGATAACAGGGAATTAGAAATAACAAGATGAACTGTGCCCACTTCTTATGTCTGATTCAGATCCACAACAACAGAGTGATACTTTGTTAAAGGCTAGTCCCAGCATTAAACAACTTGAGGATCTTGCTGAAGAAACCCAATTGCCCACTCCCAAAAGTATAGAAAAATAAAAAGTCATAGCAGAGCAAATTCTCAGCTGGAAATTCTGCATGGTTTCCTCCTCATTCTGCATTCTGAAGAGGACTTTCAGATGTTGTATGACAGGTTGCTCATGCAAATCCTCTTTCAGGTCAGAACCAATGTATCCAACCAAAAACCATTATGCATAAAAATTACCTTCACAGTTAGGGAAAACCAACAGACAATGAAGTATACTCTGAAAGTAACCAAACTAAGATTATCTTGGGCCAAGTGGGAGGAGTGAATTCCAAAGGCAAAGAGTCTTTATAGAGAATGGCTTATCACTTGCCCTCTCCTCCTAAAGAATTTCATTCCATTTCAAGTGCCAAAACAGGCAAGTTCTACAACCTTCAATTCATAGTTGAAGATACTAAGCTACAATTAAAGGATTTGTCCTTTCAGCTTCTTAGGCTGCATTCACACCTGATGGCGGTGACTCCCGCGATGCAAAGACATGGAGGGGGGAGGAGGCGGATGCCAGAAATACCGCCAGTGCAAACGGGGTCCTGCCATGACTTCACTCAAGAATGACAGGGCTCAAAATCCAACCCTGTCAAAATCCAGCCCTGTCGTTCACCTGTGAAGTCATGGCAGAACCTCATTCTCATTGGAGTACTTCCGGCATCCGCCTCCTCCCCACAGCCATGTCTTTGCCTTGCAGGAGTAGCCGCCGTCAGGTGTGAATGTGGTCTTAGTTGACAGAGCCAGGAAGAGAACTCACTAATTCCAGGCCTCTCCTCTGTCCAACCCCAAAGTTACTTTTCTGAACTTCAAAAGTCTGAGAATTTAGTTAAATCTAGGATTTCTAGCTTGACTGCTTTCATCCACTGGGCAACATAGATATAACATCACTTACATATGCATCTGTCATTTGACTAGTGTAAGTTACTAATGTTTGTAAAACAGTTTGAGAAGCGGCCATTTTAAATAAAGTTTCATAATACAAACTGTTATTCAAATGAGTGGCAGTCTATAAAAAAAAGTTGCATTTTAGTTTCACACTTACGGATGCAGAACGGGAAACTATGGTATCCTTCAGCACATTGATCACAGTATTCTCCACGGAAATTCAGCTTACAACGACAGCCGCCAGACCCTTCTTCACAGCCATCTGAATGTTCTGGATTACAACTGCAGGCTGAAGAAGTGATATCAGATGAAAATCTCCTAACTGTATGTAACCCAACCTTGGCTTAGGCTGCTTGGAGCAGGAGGGGAGGTGATTTTATAAAATGATTTTATAAAATAAAATAAACCTAGATGTACACAATGCTGGGTTCTAAATTAAGTTACTACTCAGGAAAAGAATCTTGGAGTAATTGTGGACAATA
>QEPC01012606.1:2067474-2078098 GCA_003113815.1 Sphenodon punctatus | reverse complement strand
GGTGTTAGCGTTATGTCTGTTTTCACCTGCATTGAAAACACAGGATCAAAGACAAGACCAAGGACCAACAGAATACTACTTTGCCTGCATAGGCAACGTAAATATCAGTCCAACAGAGAGCATCTTGACCTGCAA
The DNA here is from genome assembly GCA_003113815.1 of Sphenodon punctatus. NCBI lineage: Eukaryota > Metazoa > Chordata > Lepidosauria > Sphenodontia > Sphenodontidae > Sphenodon > Sphenodon punctatus. The sequence goes on along the minus strand of QEPC01012606.1, from coordinate 2,077,963 downwards.
GTGCTATTCACATGCTTCAACTATCTGAAGTCTGTCATGTGATACTGTGGCACTATATGAACATCAGCCTCTTTGTTGCCTGTATTACAGGACTACGTGTGTGTGTGAAGCTTTTAGGTCTAAATCCAGCAGCAGTTTTTGTTTATTTTAGCTTTGCAAAAGTCTGTGACAGAGATTGGAACACAATCTCTGTTCCAGTAGAAGTCTGAAGTTCTTGTTATGCTTGGGCTGAAAATAACTCAATGCTTTGAACCAATTTGACAGTGAATGTAAACTGTAAATTATTATCATTCACTAGCTTTGAAGCCAAAAATGTTTCTCCACATTGTCATTAATGACTAAAAGAGAGCTGCTAGGACCCACAGCTCACCAGCAAGTTCAGTTACCTGTTCTTGACCCAAAAGTCGTTTTTACCTGTAGATAAACAAGCACCCCTCATGAATCAAAGCAGTTTCTTGCAGCTTTGAATTATGAGCTGAAAAGCAAAATAGTAGGACTCGCAGGACAGTTTGCAGGTTTTGGGATGAACTCACCTTCTCCCAGAGCATGTGGCATGGGGAGGGAAAAGAGGGGCAGAGGAAAGATTGTGTTACCCTGGATGCGCACATATCTGTGTCCAGAGATAAGGACTTCTACTGGACACTTCTAGACTGGGACTCACAGATGCTCTGTTTAAAGATCAAGGCTGAGGAACAGTACACTTCCCTGGAGTAGAAGTCTAGACTGAGGAGTCATTCTCACAATACTGCTTGATACAATCACAATTTACCGACTTTCCACATACCATTGATTTACCATTTATCGCATTGCCAAGGGTATCATTTTACTTCAGGCTTTGTTATTTCCACATTTCTGAACCAAACAATGTGCGAATAGCCCACCCCTTAACCTCCACTCCAGTGCCTCCAATCAGAATGATTGTACTATTTTGTTCCCTTTGTTTTGACCAAGCTGCAACTGGATTGCCGATTAGTAACAGAATCTGTGTATCAGTCAATGAGTGACAAGGAAGTACAAGTGAAAATGGAGTGCAATAAAAGTGCTATTGCATCAGTATTTCCTCTCAGCATTTGAAATAGATGGCAAAGTGGTAAACAGAAAGTTGGCAAAGCGAGAAACAAAATTGCAGTCGAGACATTACCGTGTACCGAGAGGTTCACAATTTGACTGACATGGTATCAGGTACTGGGATTTCAAAGAAAATTCTCATTTTGGTGAAATCTCATTTCATCCCTAGTAATGAGTACAAGCTCCAAGAGCCACATAGAAGTTGGGGGCAGAGGGACTTAAAGGGTGTACTTAGAAAGAGGAGGGCCCCAAAATGGATTTGTGCCATGGATCAGGCCCCGAGGGAAACGTGGGTCTGCGATTCGCAGATTTCCCACAGAATTCCCCTCCCCCCGGAGAATCTCCTGCCCCGCTTACCCCAGCGCAGATTTTCTAGCAGGCACTGGGGAGACGCAGGGCAGGAGATTCCACAGGGGGAGGGGAATGAACAAACCCTCGGGGCTTCCCCTCCCCAGCCGCCAGGGCTTGCCTCCCCCTTCCCAGTTTAGATAATTAATTAACTTACCAGTGACGGCGGCAGCAGCTGCTCCATCCAGTGCTCTCGTACTTCCTTGCCCCTCCCGACGGGGTCTCTCAGGGCGACGCAGCCAGATGCGTTATCCAGCTGCGTTGCCCTGAGAGACCCCATCAGGAGGGGCCAGGAAGTACGAGCGCGCTGAAAGGAACAGCTGCTACTGCCGTCACTGGTAAGGCAATTCATTTTCTAAACTGGGAAGGGGAAGGGGAAGGGGGGGGCAAGCAAGCCCCGGCAGCTGGGGAGGGGAAGCCCTGGCAGTTGGGGAGGGGAAGCCCCGAGGGTTTGACCAGTGCGTGGGGAGGAGGAGGTGGCAAGTCCCCCGCCCCCCGCATGGTAAATCGCGCTGAGGCACAGAATTGGGCCCTGACTCCCGCAGATTTGTTTTTTAAATTCCACGGAAGAATCGGGGCCCTGCTTATCATTGTGTGCATACCCGCATCTCTGTTCCCTTACCCTGAGATCACTCCTTTAGTGCTTGGGCATAGGACCTAATCCTGGAGTCATATCCAGGAACTAAAAATGGGAGAAATAAAGAACTAGCTGCGGGCCACATTTGACCCCTAAGCCTGAGGTTCACTACCCCTGACCTAAGGGCAACTACGAGCATGCGTGTACAGAGGAGCGGGATAGTATAATAGTTCTCCCTTAGTTTCACTGATTTTTAATAAGAAAGTAAGGCAGTTAATAGACTGAAACCCTATAAAAACCCTGGCTCCACGCATCCCTTTCCCATACACAGATTCTACATCAACTGCAACTGAGAGGTTTCAGAGGTGGGCCGTGCCATCTGTGGATGGGGTCACAATCCTGTTTGACATTTGACATATTTTGTGTGTTTTGGTTGCTGTCTGGGGCAGAAAGATTATATATATAGGCAAAAACCTTGGGAACCACTGCTGTAAGTGAAGACTCTCTGCAACTCATGAACATCTCCTTGAATTTGCACAAGCTTTCCCTTTTGCAGATGCAGGCTGATGTTACATATTTTGGCTCAAAATCTTGTGCATGATAATTTATTCATTCATTTAAAGGCATCACATTATTTATCTAGCTTCTCTTAATGGCAGACATGTCTCTTCAAAGAATGTCGTTCATATGGAATTCAGATACGGTTCATTCTTACATGCCCAGTCCCCATCAAACACTTTTACAATTTTTGTCATAGTCTGTTCACAGTTTTGACAGGCCTGCTCTAAATTTTAATTTTAAAAAAACCAACACAACACAACACGGTCTTTCTTTCACACTTCTCTATAAAAAGAGCTATACAAAGACACACATGCTTGACTCTAGCAGAGCTGTCCACAGTACAACTGTTGTGCAATCACAACACCCATCCCTTTTGCCTGCCACATGGATATGGGACTATTTAAGCTTGCTCAAAGGGAAAGACAGAAAGGATGAAATTGCTGTTCAATGAGAGCTTGCTACCACCTTACTATAACTTCATCATTTATCACTTTAGCCATCCAAGTGAGCCTCTCCTGGAGGAAGCTCGCCTGGCCCCAAGCCTTTTAACATTCCGGCAGGCTTGTAAAACCTGGCTGTTCATTCACCCAGGCCTTTGGGGAGGGGAAAGGAGGGGGGGGTTGGGTTTTTAGCTCTTCCCTTCCCTTATTTTTATTTTTATTTATTTTTCCTAACCCTGTTTTGAGGTTTTAAATTGTGTGTTGTTTTTTTAAAAAAAAAATTATTGAATTGTTTTTATTGAATTGTATGTCGCCCCGAGATGCCATGGGCATATGGGGCGACTAATAAATGTTTAAAATAAATAATTAAATATAAATATAATAAATATTAACATGAAAGAAAAGCAGTTAATCTAGAATTCTTGTTGCCACTTGGTCACAGTCACTTTAAATGTTCAGGATTTGCTATCATAGGTCACAACTGGCCTCACCACTTTAGTGCTACTTAAAGATCATTTTTAAATGATTTGGAATTTGTTTTTCCTTTGCTTAAGAAAACACCCAGGGAACAATTCCTCAGAGCAGGGGACGCGGACGAGTGCTGTCCATGGCAGCTTCCTCCAAGGTAGTGTGGTTATACATGAAAAGGATTTGCAAGACAAGTAAAGTTAATGCAAGTTCGGCCACAGACTCCAACAGAACTGTGATTTCTCTCAAATACTGCAGTCATCATAGGTTTAATAGTGAGGCCATAAAGTTGCAAAGAGCCCATAATAGGTAGCATTACTTTTTTTGTTCAAAAACATGGGGTATTTTCAGACGTTACGAGATCACAGTCAACCACAGTCAATTTCCTGTGGTGGTTGTGACCGCGTAACGTCTGATGGGGGGAACGGATGTTCCCCCCCAGATGTTCACCACGGTCAATCGCGGTGGGAAATCACATTCCCCACGCGATCGGCTGAACTGGCGGGGCCAGCGGTGCTCGCGTGGTGAAGGCGATTCCCCCTCGCGATGAACCGAGCCGTCACGTCTGGATGGCGGCCACAGCCCGGAATCCCTGGAGGGCAGGCAGCAGGGGAGCATGGGGGGGCGGGGCCGTGCGGCCGCATGTTGCACCGCGCAGCTGCGCCCCCTCCCCGATTCCCCGCTGGGAGCCCCCGGCACATCTGTTAGGCCGTGACGCGGTGGCCCCAGCGGGGGATCAACAGATTGGTTCCATGACGGGGTTAATTGGCCCCGTCACATCTGAAAATACCCATGGACATGGGAAGCTACAACCTTATGGGCTCTCTATATTGTTCCAAAAAATCTGTCCACTTCAGTCTTTGTCACTAATCTTCTCAGTCAATAAATTAGGTATTGACCCGCCCCAGAATGTGAACTATTCAGGATGAACAAACATGCATTGTAGCTACTTCCCCACCATATATCAAAATATTCACAAATTTCATTACCTTAAAAGTGCCATGTTTTTATGCCACTTACGTTCACAATGGTTTATACTGTCAGCTGTTGCTGGTTGCCATTGTTTCTGATTATATCCAGGGCAGCAGTGGTCACAGGTCTCCCCACAAGTGTTATGCTGACATTCACACTTATACCTGAATGTTTAGAAAATTCCCATTCAGTTCAAAACAGATTTTATTCATTTGTTATTTATCTTAAAATTCAAAACTTGTTCTGACAAAACAGGCAAAAATCTAAGTGTAAAGAGTTAAATATGCAATGCATAAACCCTATCAAAAGTTTCCTTTAAAAATTCTTGGGGTAGGCTACCTCATTCACATTCAAATGGTTTTTGCAGTTATGTTAAAAATGAACTCTATAAAAACATTTGTGTTGCCTAGAAGCAATGAAGATTGAATTAAGAACCTTTATGCCACAGAAGCTATTAATACTGGCTGTGAGACAAGATGTTAACATTTATATTATTATTATTATTAACTGCATCCCAAGACACAACCTAAGGGCAGTGAGTCAAAATAATTGTTACCATTACACTTTGCAGACTAATGATTTTTCACTATTTGTGGGCCAGTATATTTTAAAATGTTTAGAACTTTGCAAATTTGGGTAAAAACAAATGTGCAGGCAGCTCCGCAGCTCCCCAGGGTGGGAAACCGCGGCCGCCACTCTCCAGATTGGCAAGTGACAGGGAACAAACATGCCAGCTGCCAGGAGAGCCATCCCTCCACCTGCACAACCTGGGTACGGGGGACCGGCACCGCAACAAACGTGTGGCCCTGCTCCACTCCCAGCACCCCACCCTACCCCGCCATGATGGGCAGCCATGGCACATGACCACGGTGGCCCCTGCCCCATAGCAGGGATGGAGAGGCCCACATTGGCCCATGTGGGCAGCGCTTGGACCAGGCCGTACCTTGGAGATTTTCCCCGAGGACACATCTTGGGTCAGCCGGCTACCCGCCCCAGGGAAGGAGCAGTCCCACATCTGGTGGTGCAGAACCACAAATGTGGGTGAGTCCCAGGCCACAGTGGGCCAACATGGGCCAACGTATAATTTGGTTTTAACCATATTTAATTTCATGGCATCATATTATTTCTTAAAATAACACAACTGATAAGTATTAAGTAATTAAAAAAAAACATACAGAAAAAAAAATCAAATAACCATCTTGCAAGTGAACAAGTTTTGTAATTTTTTCTTTCACAAGAGTGCCTATTTAATAGCATAATCTTACAGAGACCCTCAGTAATCATACTAACATTCTGATAGACTCAGAAATCCTTCTATTAAGTCCTTGTAGGACTGGACTCTAAAAATACTCTAGGGACCCAGTTCACCATTGCCCAGAGCCTTATGGAATCTTCTACATCAGTTCAGAGTGAGCACCAGTGTAAAGGACTACACTAGGCGCAGGGCAAAAAGTCATCAGATTTTAGGGCACCCCCACCTTCAGACTCCACCCTGCCCCTGGACTCCCCTTCATTGTTTGTAATCACAGAACACATGTGTTGCTGGAGGAACGCTAGAATGGTCGTCAACTGCAAATCTTTGCTCTACTGACTCCTATTGAACAGCATAGGTGCTGTTCAATGAGTGTTTGCTATCGTCTTAACTATACGGCCACGACTGTGGCCGTATAACTTCATCATTTATCACCTTAGCCATCCAAGTGAGCCTTAACATGAAAGAAAAGCAGTTAATCTCGAATTCCTGTCGCCACTTGGTCACGGTCACTTTAAATGTTCAGGATTTGCTATCATAGGTCACAACTGGCCTCACCATTTTAGTGCTACTTAAAGATCATTTTTAAATGATTTGGAATTTGTTTTTCCTTTGCTTAAGAATACACCCAGGGAACTATTCCTCAGAGCAGGGGAAGCGGACGAGTGCTGTCCATGGCAGCTTCTCCCAAGGTAGTGTGGTTACATGAAAAGGATTTGCATGACAAGTACACATGTCCTGACTCCTGGGCAACTCCACTCTGTAGCTGGGGAGGGAAGGGAAGGGTTGCTGTCACAGCTAACTCCTTGTGACAACACCTGAGTAATAAGGAAAGCCAGCACAGGCTGCCTGTCCCCTAGGATTCTAGTATTTTGTAAATGTACCCTTAATATACACATCAAGCGCCATCTTTAAAAACATTACGAGGAGTAATATACATAGTCAAAATTAGTATTATTTGAAGAGTTCCCAGTTTGCTTACTGGTAAAGGTTTTCTGTACTTCTTGCATCACAGACTTCAGCATGACCATGGCAAACACATTGTCCCCCGATACTGATGTCCTTTATACTGTAGTAATACTACAAAACAACAAAAGGTATTACTGCAACAATCATAGCATCATCAGAAAGTTAATACTATCTCATTAAAGCTTACTTGTAAGAATATTATTATTTATTATTTTTATTGGTTTCACAGCACAAGTGATGTACCTGGATTATACAATCAATAGTTATGGACAGGTCCCTATCCCTAAGGGGCTTACAATCTAAGCAATCTAATAAATTTACAAAGAATCTGATCCAACTTCCAATGGAGTCAAAGGGTGAAAACAGACATGACGCTAATCACCCTTTAACCACCCTTGGTGGTTATTTATGCATGTTGCAGGGCTGTATTGGTGCTCTGTGCAGCCCTGCGACATGCATAAATAACCACCAAGGGTGGTTAGCATCATGTCTGTTTTCACCCAAAGGTCAAATTCCTATTGACTCCTATGGTGCAGAACTGGTCCCAGCTTGATTAATCAAAGCCATCAGATTCATCACTGGGACAATTTTCCCCACAGAGCAGTTACAGCACAGAGAGTGCTACCTCACTGCCCAGCTGTTGTGAATTTGTGGCTGTATTCCAGAGGCACAGACTCCAGAAACAGGTAGTCAGTCTTCATGACCACAAAGCAGATAGCTGTTCTGCTGCAGATGCCAACACGGGTGTCAGTTTTGATGACGGCAGTTGTCAAGAGTCTGATCACAACAAATGAATACAATCAAATTGAGCTGAGACCTACAGCTCACTTGGGTTCACTTCTGACCTGGGATTGAAAAGCTTCATATCTCATCACCACTCCCTGCATCCACCAAACCCATGCGAGATAAACTTTTCATCATTTGAAGTGACTCAATGGAAATATCAATATTTATAGTAACTTCTGTGTATACTTAAGAAGCCTAAGGAGAGATTCTCCACCCAACGCAAGTGCTGTTTGGGTGCAGTGAAAAAAGGGAGGATAAAAGAGAGTGGAATGCAACTCCCTAATGCTCTTCTGCCAAGACATAACACAAGATGCATGGGAATAGCTCTACTTTACAAGCTCTGCTCTGTCACACACGTAGGGTGATCTTACATGTTATGCTTAACCCTCAAAAAGTCTATGTGCATATGTTACATAAGAACACTGGGGAAAAGAGGAAGCCATAGTTAGTTGTTGGGGGATGAAACAGCTTTGGAATGTTAAGTCGGCCTGGATAGTAATTGGGGCATTTTAAAAAAGCAACTGACCAGGGTGGACTGTTGAAGGAGAAAGAGGGCAGAAGGGATTATAGGAGCTGTGACTTGTCTTGAATCAATCTTAACTGTTATCTAAACTTGAAACTTGAACTGTTACCTGTTCTTTAAATATAATAAATTTAATTGTGTATACGCCTAACCTGGAGACTGGGGTACCGTCTGTCTCGCCCCTGCTTGGCTACAGTGCTGCTAATAGGGGCTCGCCACCAGGAACCAGTTCTGGAAAAGTTGGAACACCACTAGAGAAAGAGCAAACCCGGACCAAGGTTCAGGCCTGTGGACCCTTGGGGAGTGAGGAGTAACAGGCTGGCTAGTGACAGCGAAAAGTCCCAGAGTCCAGAGGGACTGCCACAGCATATGCTTAACCTGCACAAAACTGCTCTATAGTCACTTGTTTAGACATTTATGCTGGTGCAAATGCCACCATGATGTTGTGGCTACCCATCAGTCTCCTCCCATAAGCTACTACCCAGACTGATATTCCATGGGTCCATGTACTGTGTTAGTGCAATATGCAACATGGATTCCATACATATTGCATTTTGGGTTGTTGGCACTGGCTGTGTGGCATCACCTTTTCCTGTTTCTCATGGCTGGCAATTGTGATCTCTCCCTACCACCATCCATAAATACAAAGATTGCTCTCTGCACTCCAGTATTTCTCAGAAGCCAAGAGCGGTGGAGTTCACTGGCTCAATGTCACTGCAACACACATGTGATTCCCTTTCTGTCATGGGCTCCCCGAAAACCTTTTCTCTTGGCTTTTTAAGTAGCCAGAGAGAAGTAAAATAACGCTGATAGACGTCACACCACACTACCTAATGCTGCAATATGCTTACAGGACTAAGGAGGAAGTTACCTTACCGCTCCAGCTATACAGTATTTCAGTAATTATTATTATTATTTTTTAAGAATAGAGGAAAGAATAGAACCTGCTTAAGAACCACTCCTTGCCCCTTCACACAGTTCGATGCTTCTGATCTTCCCCAGTTAGAGTCCCTCCAAATGCCGAGCTTTGTTGTGGGGGCAGAGTGAGAGGAGAACCTCGAATTCATACTATTTTTGTCACTATTTTGCATGCATACATGCAGAGTTTAAGTCCTTCAACTCATTATACAACAAGGAAGAGCAATCACCAAATACGTGTTGTCAAGACCCATACTCACTCTGCGAGTTACCGTGGGGTCCCGCTGAGCTTTGGATATCAAGTGCCCAAGAAGCGTATTGGTTCTGAGGAAACGCAAGCGGATGTTTGTTGCCTTAGTAAAATCTCTGAGTGTGGGAGAGAAGATGAATCTTTTTGCTCCTGGACGACCATTTACCAAAGATACCACAATCTAATAAAAGAACAAAGATCTTTTTGTCAAAACACACGAGCAGGTAAATAGTCATGATAGGCAAACTTCAAAGAGCATGCAGACTGCCAGTGTTTCAAACAATATCTGAGGCCTCATTCATAAATCACCCTTCCCTCAGGCCAGTTCACCGTGTGTCCCCTAATCTCTGTTTGTTTTGTCCTGTAGTAACATATTTAACACAACTGTTGACTTCCCTGAATATCCCTGACACCTTCTCATCTCTGCTATATCCTATAATGTTAAAGGCATGGAGGAAAACCCTAATGATATCCCTGCATGCAATGTTCTGGAAATTACAGGGAGTACAGAGAGCAGAAGAGGGGGTGCTTGCATCAGTACTGCTTGGCCACAGCTCTATGGTCATTCAGAAGTAAGTGATATAATACTAAGGGATGTATCAGGAACTGTAGTTTGCTATGCAAAAAATCATACACACAATACCATTACCACCTGAGCGAGTAAGAGTGGTACCAGATAACACAATACATTGCATTTAGGTAAAATGTGAGCATGCAATGTCATCACCTTCCTTGCATAGTCAATTTTACCCATGTGTATATGCTTGCATGTTTAAGTGATTACCTGTTAGTGCCCTACCATAAGCTGTCCCCCAGAAGACGTCTCTTGGTGCAACATGCCTGTTTGGTGCAAACTGCATTAGGGACCTATTGTGTGATGCACAATGCAAAAGGGAGTAGAGGAAGTTTCTCTACCATTCCAGGAACCTGATGCTGAAATAGCCATGTATACTCCCCTGATTTGCATCTTGCATTCTGCATATTCTGCACTCCTTGTGAGTGTGCCCATTGGCAGACATATACTAATTAGGGATGGGCAAGAGCAGTTCGGAAGTTCGGAGTTCAGCCCAAACTCGGCCTGTTCGGACAACCGAACCCAAACCCGAATCCGAACACGAACTGACCGAACCAAACTCAATTCTGAACGTCGAAATGACCGAACAGTTTGGTCAGTTCGGATCACGTTCGGGTGGCAAAAAAAGGTTCACTGGAAGGTCAAACGTGATAGGGAGGGGTAGTCACTGAGGAGCAGACTTCCAGGCACCAGGGGTGGAGAGGCTTGCAAGAAATGAAACTATCTGCCTCCCCCCTTCCCCACACCTTCTGAGCTAGTCACTGTTCCTGAACAGCAGGCGTT
>QEPC01012606.1:2055972-2066449 GCA_003113815.1 Sphenodon punctatus | reverse complement strand
AAATTAAAATACAATTAAAACAACCTAAAATCCCCAATAAAATAACCCAGTACCAAAACCCCTCCCTAGCCCAACCCACCCATCCCATCTCCCTCGGTAAAGACCCGGCGGAACAGCCAGGTCTTACACTGTCTACGGAAAGAGGGGAGGTCGGAAGCCAGGCGGACCTCCAACGGGAGGGAGTTCCACAGCCGCAGCACAGCCACAGAGAATGCCCTCCTCATGGTCGACACCCGGGAAACCCAGGGGACCTCAAGGAGGGCACTCCCGGCCGACCACAGAGGTCGATCCAGGATCTGGAGGGTGAGGCGGTCCTGCAGGTAGGTGGGACCCAGACCATTTAGAGCTTTAAAGGTCAACACCAACACCTTGAATTGGGCCCAGAAGATTATTGGCAGCCAGTGCAGAGAGCGGAGCACCGGAGTAATGTGCTCGCGTTTGCCTGTCCCCTTCAGGTCGCGAGTTAAGTGCTAATTAAGTGTTTGCTTTTGGCTTTGAGGGCAAACAGATATTAAATCAGTCCTTCTGCTGTGGTGCCTTCAACACTAGTAACAAACAAGCCAGGATTTAGGATGGGTGGTTCTTCTAGAGCAAATCATGTCACCCCACAAGGACAGCTTGGCCACTGGTCCAGTAGAGGGCTCATGTTTTCATGTCCACTGGATCAGTCCATTATCAGGGTACCCTGGCTGTCTCCATCACTGTGGCTCATGCCATCTATGGAGCTTATACTATTGGCCTCCTGGCCCTCATCATCCTAAATGATGGGTCGCTCTTCTATGGGTCCCTCTATGGGTTGCAGTGAAAGCTCTTGCATGTAAAGAAAATATTCCATGAAATCACAGGAAAGCCCTGGCAGCCATCTGCCTTGTGATCATGCAGCAGATGAGATATGGGCAGGGAACTCGCTAATAGCCAGTGATGTTGATAGGAACTTTGTTGGAGTAGGTACATCAGATTTGGTCCCTAGCTGGCATGCATTCATTTATGTATTGAGGCACAAAGCAGGCCTACCAACCCTGTCAGTTTGGGTGGCAAACTAACAGCACTAGTCATGTAGCAGCCTTACTCCATATGGAGTAAGGTTGCCCAAGGAGTGCCTGCCCATGAGCCAGGGTCCCTTCTGCCCCACCATGGAGTGAGCACCATGGCAGGGCTTTGAGCAGCAGGTACTGTTGCCTGTCACACACTGCCACGTCATGACTGGGGTGGGAATTTGGTCGGGCCGGGGGAGGGAGGTGGGACAGGGACAGGCGCCCATTTGTGTGGCTGGCGCCTCAGCCCATCCCAGCTGTGTGGCATGATCTCTGGCAGCGGCCTGTCTGTCCCACGGAGGCACTCATCCACCCAGCTCCCCACACTGGCCCTACAGTGTGGCAGCTGCACTTTCCCGCCATGGGGCCATGCAGCGATCAGGCCCCCACAGCTTGTGTGGCTGCACCCCATGTTACCAGTTGTGCAGGCAGGTACTTAAGCAGCAGGGACTTGGGGAGACAGCAGAAAGGGAAATCTGGCTGTTCTGCTCTTTCCACTCCACTCTTCTGTAGCTACCTCAGCCTCCAGCCCCTACTCTCCCTGGAACCATGGCTTCTCAGAAGGCAGAGGGCTAAAAGCAGAGCAGGAGACAGATGTCATTGCCCAGTCTTCCATTTTGCTACCTCAGCACTGTTCTCTGTGGGAGAGAAGAGGCTGAGGATAGTGGAGACAGTGGAGGCAGGGGTTAGGGAGGGCAGTGCTGTTGCCCAGTTTCTCATTATGCTTTCCCCATGCAACTACCTTAGCCCCTGCTATCCCTGCAAGCAAAGGCTGAGAATGAAGGAGAGAGCAGAACAGGGGACCAGTGCTGCTGCATTAGGGACCTATTGTGTGATACACAATGCATCCTGCAAACGTAGCCTTCTGGGAGAGAGAGTAGAGGAAGTTTCTCCTCCATTCCAGGAACCTGATGCTGCAATAGCCACTCCTCACATGGTTTGTACCTTGCATTCTGTCTATCCTACACTCCTTGTGAGTGAGTCCGTTGGCAACCATATTCTGATTACAAAGCTATCTGGCAACGTATCCAAACTGTTATTAAAATCATACTACTCTGTCTCCTCCTGCAGTTACCGTACTGCTTAGGCTGAGGAGCAGAGAGAACAAGACAGTGTGGGAGGCCTGCTTTTCTGGAGTCTGGACACTGACTCATCCAGAATGTCCCCCAAATGCATACATCACTACTGGAGTGAGGATGGCTGTACTTCAGGATCCCATGGCCGACAACAAAGGTAGTCCAGAAGGGAGAACAGCAGGATCTTGCAGTGCTGCTGTCACCGCTCATTGGGTAGTTTGGGGGGATAACTGCCTTTTTCTGAATTACAAATGCAGGAGGCAAGACAAAGTTTCTTGGCGTATGTTGTCCTCCAAGACTTTGTGGTTAATGGCCTTTTACATAAGGAGTAAAGTACAAATTGGCGTGTTAGAATTTCTAATGCAGGAAACTTTTCTGATGGTCTAAAGATATGTTGAATATCTAATTCTGCGAACTTTGCTTTTCTGAGCAACCTTCACACAGGAATAATCAATGGAACAGATTCCGTTACAATCCAATGAAATCAAAGCAAGTCATCTACTGACAGTGTGAAGATTCTCACCCACTGAATTCAAGGAACCAAACATTTAAAGTTTGCATACCCAAACTCAGGCTTCTAAAATTAAATTATCAGTATATTTTCAGAGCTTTGACAGTACACACTAGTTCCTGTCAAAGTGAATAAGCAATGCAGGTTTTCAAGATCTCTGGAAATAAATGAAATGGTATACCACCTATTCAGATGCCTGGAGATGATATAGGAACCTAACGTCAGGCATCCATGCTTGCGAGTTTGGGTTTCATTGCACTTTAATCATTATTCATCTCCAGCATCAAAAAGCAAATGCCTCGGTCTTTTGAAAAGCACTTACCTCACCATTTTCCAGAGGCACAATCCGCGAATAATCTATAGTGCAGATGACATCATCATCTCTCCTAATAGGAACACCAGCCTCTTTTCCAAAGCGTTCCAAACAGTCTGCTTTAGAATCTAGTGAAGTAAGAAGTTCCGCATTTATTTTTCACTCTGCCTATTGTCCCAATACAGATTAACAAAGCTGTGCTTTCAAATATTGTCTCTCACTAAATCCAGTTACATAGATTTCCTGGTATCTCACCATTTGAAAATTAAAGATAATAACAAAAGATTTACAAGCACTAAAAGCAGATGGATAAATTCCCCCACCCCACAGGTGCAGGAATATTGCTTGCATTGTTGAACAGCTATCATGTACCACGGCAGAGATTGCTGCATTTCAGGGGAGGACAAAGTAATCAGTGTGTATGGCAAAGCATTTTGAGACCCTTCAGTATAAAAGGTTCTGCATTATTTATTATTATAATATATAAACTAAGGGTTTCACGAATGTGATCCCATCAATCTTAATAAGAACTTCAGAGTTAAACCTGCATACCAACTCTGAAAATTTGCCCCCTTAAAAGTTTTATCTCACCAAAGCACTAGATAGCAACACTCTGGGTGAAAACAAATGAGATGGGGGCAAGGCAGCTCCCTGGGGTGCCCAGGGGAGGGCCACAGCAGCCACCACTCCTCAGGTTGGCAGGGAAGGTAATTCACATGAGCAGCACCCCTTCAGTAATCTGGGCATGGGAGCTGTTGCCACTGGGACCCTCCATGGCACAGGTCAGCTGAGGAGCCGTCCATATGAGACAGGATTCCTGGACCCCTGATGGGCAGCAGGATTAGGCGCCCGGGAAGAGCTGCCATCAAACAGCTGATGGAAGGGCCCATAGGTGTGCCCTCACCCGGCTGGGGTGTGCTCACCAAACAGCTGATTGTGATGCCCCTCCAGGCCCCTCAATCAGCTGTTTGGTGGCTGGGGTGACCGCACACCTCCAGGCCCAATCCTCAGACTTTGCCTTGGGGTGGGGTCTAACAGACAGGGAGGAGACCATTAGCCCAGTTTAGCCCGGGTGGCTGGGTCTTCAGCGTTGCCCACACATACTTTAATAATTGCCCACCCCAAGGCTGATGTGGGCAAACATCTGGCAGCACCCGAACTAATGAGTAGGTGACTCCCGGGCTAATGCAGGCTACTGTCTTGTTTGTTTTCACCTTATGTTTGTCAGTTCCTTTGATTCTTTGGAAATAAAGTTACTGCCAATCAGAAGATATAATGTATTTTGTATGTTTCTCTCAGTAAATTTCATCTTAAAGAGTGTAAATTTTAAGCCATCTATTGCTAACTTTGTTGATTAATCTATTTGCAGTCATGGAATGAAGATGACGCTGAACTTCAGATGAAGACTCTACTAGGGAAGTTATAAATCCGGAGTCTTTCCAAATACACATTATTACAGCTTATGATTTCTGGAAAACCCATTGATTAGTTCTGTTGCTACCAAGCAAGTGATTAGACCCCTATTCAAGGAAGCTGCAATATTTAAAAATTGAATACTCACGAGCAAAATACTGCCAAGCTGTGTAAGTTCTTCCAAAATCCACTGATCTTTCTAGCACCCACAGATCTGGACGAGGAGAATTTGCAAACTTGATGAGGACATATGCAACATGGAAGAGCTGGAAACAAGATACAAATCAACATTTAAATAGAACAGCCAGGTCTGTGTTACATCAGATAATTAACAGAACTAACATTATCAGTAATTATCCACTGAAGTACATAGTACATTAGAGATAAGGTCATTGAGCTCAGTGGTTCAGAAAAAAGGATAGGTCAACTTTCATCTACTATTAATCTGCATAGCTCTATTGTCTTCAGTGGAGCTACAGGAAATAATTTACCCTTGGGAAACTGCCCCATTAGAGTTGAAAAATCTGAAATACTATGATCATGGTAAAAATGCCATATCAAAGTTGTTCAGTCTTCCAGACAATGAGCTATGAACATGTTACAGTAGTGGCAGGCAAGATTGAAAAGGTAGAGAGTAAACTAATCAATGAAAGGATGTGCAGAGTGCCACAGAATAATCATGGTGCAACATACTGCTATGCATTGTAATAATTTCTCATTGTAACTCAACTTCATCATAATGCAATCCAGAAAAAATAACAAGTAAAATGCAATGCAAAATCTCACAGAATCCCTTCTTCATGACTTTTGTGGAACCCTGAAACCCTAGACAGCAACAATGACATGCAGAGCATATCCAATATCAATTGAGATCACATCTGCAGATGGCATGACCCCACTTGGGGTCACAAACCTTGGTTCGGGCACCTCTGCTCTAGTATATTGGATGGTGATGTTTTCAAAAGCACCTAACTGGCTGAGGTGCCTGAGTTCTATTGGGATTTTCAATTAGATTTGGGGCCTTTTTTTACTAATGTTGTTTCTCACAGATTGCTGAGTCTGGGAGAAACAAGTTGCACGGGAGGGGGGGTTGACGTTTCTTCTGATTCCGAAAGTCAGCCGGCGCCATTGAAAACAGCGCCCTCATGCGTGGACAGAGATCTGGATTTATGAAACCCCAATATCGAGGTTTCATAAGTCCAGATCTCCGTCCATGCATGAGGGCACTGTTTTCAATGGTGCTGGCCAACTTCCAGAATTGGGGGGGAATGTCTAACCCCCCACCCCCTCGGTTGCAACTTTATTTCTCCTGTACTCTGCAGTCGGCGAGAAACAGCACTCGTCTAAAAAAGCCCTTGTTCTTCCACATCACAAAGCACCTCTAAAATTTCTACTCTAGATGCATTATATCACTCTAGTTCTATCACATTTTATATTCTAGCACAGTAGAATATAAAACCATCAGACATACACATTCATTGCTGGCTTTTAGGAGAGTTAATAAAGGGAGGTGATTGTGGTGTAACTTCTTAGTTCTCCTCTCACAATCCTGCCTGTATCAGGAAGTCTAGGGAGAATTCCTGTGCTTGGCAATCCATTTTCTATTCCTGAAACAAGGAGCAACTGAAGAGCTCAAGAGCACTCTACCAGTGCAAGCCTGGATTGGGTTCCAACTCATTTTTTGTAATGGGATTCAGACGTTTGACAATGGTAACATCTTAAAGAAATTCTTTAGTCTCTATTTGGTGTTTCTACTTTGGCCTAAGAATGAATTCATTATCAGACAAGAGATAATGCAGCATTGCAATTTATTCTTGCAATACAAATGAAACAATAGCAACATTTTTACCATTTCTACTGACTAATTAGAAAAAGGAAGTCACGTTTTGTGTGTTAAATGCCAAAGGTGATAATTAACATTCAGAGATGATGCCAGTACTTGATGAAGATGAGTTAACATGAAACATGCAAAAGTACATTTCAGCATGCAAGTGTCTTATGAGAAATATTTTGGTAGTTCTATATACAGTATTGCCTATGTTTAAATCTTGACAATTCTTAAATAATTTAAGAATGTTAGTTGTGCAATTGTTGTTAAAAAGGTAGCAGCACTCATCCTTACAACCAGCTGAAATGGTTTTTGATTCTCTCATACACTCAAGTGTTGGCTACACTTGCTTTTTCCCAAGTATACCATCATCCTGGGCTTCCTGCTGGAAAGCAGCAATAAAACAGCTCAAAACCAGACACAACAGCACCTAGCATACAAGTAATATTAAAGCTGCAACAGGTATTTATAGAACCTAGTCTTAAAGCTCATTTTAATTATATATTCTTAGTAAGCATTTATTTAAAACCACGTAAGGCCCTGAGCCTACTCCTGTTACTTCAAAGGATGCAAGATCCCATCTTAAGTCAGATACCCATACTTTTTGGACCAATGGATCCAGAGGATTTCTTGAGGACCACCATGCACAAAGGTGTCCCTGTAGGTCCCATCACTCCTGGGCACTGGGAGTGGAGGGAGGGAGTGCAGCTGAACCCTCCTGACAGCTGTCTTGCCCTGCCTCTTCTGGAGGGCGCATATCAAAAATGGGTGGGAGTGAAAGTGTCAATTTCTGATGTGGTCACATTTCTTTCCAAGAATCATGACATCATGACACTTGGAAAGGGGTGTGGCCACATCAGAAATGGGTGAGGTGGAGGGGCTCCACCCAAAATTAATTCTGCAAACCCATGCCACCAAACCCTCCCACTGGAGGCGACAATAGCCCAGCATATGCTCGTTAGGAACCAGATGTGGTGACTGCAAAGCAGAGTTCAGTTCCCACCAATACCATTTATTGTAGCCAACATATGTGCATTACACTTGTGGCCTTGGTCGATGATCTATGCTTGGAGATTGACAAAGGGAATTGTGTTCTGTTGGTCTCGTTAGACCTTAGCGGTCTTTGATACACTTGACCATGAGGTGTTGTTGACTCAACTGCGGGACCTGACAGGGCTACGTGGGACTGCTCGAGTGGTTCCATTTGTTCCTGTCAGGGAGGACCCAGCAGGTGGCGATGGGAGATTGCTCATCTTCTCCTGGAGACCTCCCCTGTGGTGTCCCGTAGGGTTTCATCTTTTGCTTCTCTCCTCTCTTGTTCAATCTATATCTGAGGCTGCTGGGCAATATCATTTTGAGGCTTCGGGTGAAGTGTCATCATCAGTATGCTCTCTTTTTCATCTGACCCAGGTCCTGCAGTCTCTGTGCTTACCCTGTGCCTGGCTGCTGTTGGGGACTGGGTGAGAGTAAGCCAACGGAAGCTGAATCCAGACAGGACTGACGTGATGATAACTAGTAGACCTTGCGACTTGGAGGGGATTGGGACTCCTGTCATTGACAGAATCTCGGCCCCTCTGGTTACTCAGGTTTGCAGTCTTGAAGTGGTTCTGGACCCCTTGCTGCACCTGGAACATCAAGTTGTAGCGATGGCCAGGAGCACTTTTCACCAACTTCATCTGGTGAGGAGGCTGTGGCCCTTTTTCTCTTATTCGAATCTAGCCACCAACATCTCTGCCTTCGTAACCTCAAGGCTAGATTACTGCAAGGCAGTTTACATGGGGCTGCCCTTGGTGACTGTTCGAAAGTTGCAGCTGGTGCAGAATGCGGCTGCCCAGATTCTTTTGGGGATGGGTTTCTGTGAGCACATTACACCTGTGCTTTACAGTCTACATTACACTGGCTACAGCTTTCCAGGCACAATTCAAGATGCTGGTTTTGACCGTTAAAGCCTAAATGGCCTGGGCCCCACATATCTGAAGGACCACCTTTCCTACTATGGTCCACAACGACCCTTATGGTAAGCCAGGAGCATGCTCTTGCAGGTTCCACCTGCCAGTTTTGTTCATATGACAAAGGACTGCAGAGAGGTGTTCAGAGTTGCTGCCTCAATATTGTGGAACTTCCTTCCCCCAGAAGTTTATCAGAGGCTGAGCCTGAGCATATTCCAGAGGCAATGTAAAGCCTTCCTTTTTAGAAAAGTGTTTGGCGGGTGGGGATAGGGGTTTTGGTGTGTATGTTCAGTTATAAGCGTAGGGTTTTTAAAGGAATTTTAACGTATTTTAATATTTTGTGTTTTAATATTGTAAGCCACCCTGAGTCTTTGGGAAGGGTGGAGTAAAAATTTGAACAAACAAACAAACATAAATAAAATTACAGTTGTCTCACCAGTGTCTCCCACCACTGGTCACAGTGCCAGCGGGGACTGCCACGTGCTTGCTGTAACCACAACCAGTTCCAACGACCAGCTCTGAACTGCTTACCCAGGAATAAACCACAGTTTGGGAACCATTGCCCTATGATATGATGATGAATCTCTGCAGTTCTCTTTCCCCCAATCAGATATTCCATATCTTCTTCAGTAAACAGCTATCTTTCTAGCTTGAAGTTTTCAACTCAAGAGTCTACCATTAACGTCCCAACACGATATTCCAGTCAATACGGCTTAAAACCCAAAAATATATTATTAGTAGTATAACCCTTCTTCCGATAAAATTTCTCGCCAAAAGTTTCTCAATCCCAGCTCTAGAAAGAATTTTTTTTAAAAAAAAGTTTTGATTAGACTCATGATTTTTTTGGATACACATCAAAAGTCTGAGCATGTGATTAAAACATAAATTATACTTTAAGTGAGTTTTTCCTGGAAGCTTTTAGATTTGTCATCATTTTTCCAAAGAATACGTGTAACCTTTGAAGTAGTGCTGCTTCTGTAGAAAATACGCAGCAGATACGCAGCAGGTGAAAACATGTCAGTGTATTTCTTTGCATCTATTAGTCATTCTGTCAGAAAAAATCTAGTTTAATACTACCACAGACGGCAGCATCGCCAACTCTTGTGATGTTAAGGCTTTTTTTTTTAAAGCCTAAAATTGTTAGAATGTCAGCTTGTGTTTTTTTGTTTTAAAAAGTCAGTTTCTACCAGGACATGATCCAGACAAGTGAAGACTGTACAACTGCATGCGCTGGGGAGCCCTGTGGGAGACCTCAGAACATGAAGTCTATGAATAAATTTGAAATGACAGCACGAGGGTGAGAAACACTAGCATAAAATATGTGCCCACAGAGAAAGGGAGACCTGGCACAGGAAGGGTCTCTCCAATACATGGGAAAGGGGAGGCATGAATAAACTAGAAATAAGAACAAATGCATAACATATGGGTCTGTAATGCAGGCGGTCCTGGCTCCCGAAGGGGAAGTTATGGTTAACTGAACATCAAAATTAATTATGGTAACATTTTTTTTTTCTACAGGGTAAGTCAGCATGTATCCATCAAACATTCCTATGCAAGAACACAACCATTTCACACAGGGTCCTGGGACATAGCTATAATTAGGTGTAACAAGTGCATGTAGAGTGCAATGCACACTGGAGTGGACTGCCCCTGATGAGGCCCATTCCGTCTTCTAAACCAGGGCCCATTCTCACGTAGCTACACCCCTGATAGGGCCCCATCTTTCCGGAACCTGGCACTATTTCTAACCTTGGTGGGTTTTTTATTTTATTTATTTATTTATAGATATGTCTAGCCCGCTCCCTCCTGCTCACAACAGCAGCTCGGGGCGGCTCACACCAAGACTTGAAAATATAAATAATTCAATAATTAAAATAAAATACATCAAATTTATATTAAAAATCATTAAAAGAGCGGAACCAAACCCCCACCCCCAACCCCATCCCACCCTACAAATCTCCCTTCCCAAAAGCCTGGCGGAACAGCCAGGTCTTACACTGTCTCTGGAAAGAGGGGAAGTCTGGGGCCAGGCAGGCCTCCATCAGGAGGGAATTCCACAGGCTACGAGCGGACATCGAGAACGCCCTCCCCTTCGTCGCCACCCAGAAAACCCGGGGGACTTCAAGTCGGGCGACCCCGACCAACCGCAGGGGCCACACCATGGCCAAGGACGTGATACGTTCCAGCAGGTAAGTGGTGCCCAGGCCATTTAGGGCTTTATAGGTCAACACCAACACCTTGAATCAGGCCCAGAAGACAATAGGCAGCCAGTGCAGAGAACAGAACACTGGTGTAATGTGCTCACGATGACCCGTCCCCATAAGGAGACGGGCCGCCGCATTCTGCACCAGTT
>QEPC01012606.1:2011535-2040745 GCA_003113815.1 Sphenodon punctatus | reverse complement strand
TTAACCCTGGGAACTCCTTGCTGCTGGGTTATGCCGGTGTTATGCCAGTGTTTTGGGTGTTTCCCTGTCTTTTGGGTTTACAAATTATTTATTTTAAGCTTGATGTGCATGTAGACTGTGTTTTCTTCCATCCGATGTTAACCCTGGGAACTCCTTGCTGCTGGGTTATGCCATGCCACTGGCCAACCGTCCCCCTGGCTCCGCCTACCATCCCCCTGGCTCTGCCTAGCATCCCTAGGCCTGCCTAGGCCCGCCGGCCTTACTGTCCCAGTGCCCCTCCAACATCAAAACCCACCAGCCGTCCCTGCCAATAACTTTAAATGGAGCTTATGCCAACACAGCACTTTTAGTACTGGAGCTCAAGCTTCTATTCACCAACTTTGCTTCAGTATTTTATACATTATACTCACCAACTTCCACACTCTGCCCCACCGCAAACCTGCCATATAAACCAGATCATCTTCCCAAATGCCTTTTATCCTAAAATATAGTGGAAAGTTAAATAACAAACTGCTTTGTTCACTGGATACTGAAAATAAACCACCGCATAACTAAAATGTCATATAAATCAGAAAAATATTTTGCCTATATAAAGAGCATGAAAGAAAAGATTAACAACTGTTGGCTTCTAAAAAATGTTCATGTACTAATTTCTGAGAAGACAAGTTCTAACTCTAATCTGTCTTTCAGTAAGAATAAGGCTTGGTATGCCATGTGTATCGTAGGAGAAATTAAACTAATTTCAAAACAAGCATGCTGATATTAAATATCAAAAGACACTTTTCCAGTTTTTGAACTACAGCAAACACAGTGTGATAGATATGGGAGCCAATCCAAGGTCCATGCATATATATCTTGTGCATGCTTCTTGAGGGCACGCAATGCACGTGCCACGTGCACAGTTGGTATGTGCACTGCATAGTCACATGGTGTTTTTAGATGGATGCGGGGGCAACCCGCCCCCACAGTTGCTCGGAGGGTGCACCCCATGTTTGCCCACCTCCAGCCCCACCTAGATACGCTTTAGACAGACCTAACGGGTTCCCCTGACCACGGTCTGCCCGCACAACACCCCACCCCCACCACACAGTTGCGGGCAATAGCTCACACTCTAGGCTGTCACTCCCAACTATATCATGTTGCTGGGGCAACGGCCAGCCAGGAGTGGAGCTGCACCATGGTTCCGCTGAGCAGACGGACAGCAGCTCCACTCCTAGCTGGTGCCCTGGGGTTGACTGGTCTGCTCTGCTGGCTTGTTTGTTTGTTTATTAAGGGTACTAGCATCAGCTCTGACCCGAGAACATTAACAAAGACATTTACAAATAACATAGACAAAACATAAACAAATACATAAACAAATAAGTACATGACCCTTACATACCTCCCCTAGGGTTTTACCGAGTCTCAATTATTTCAACCCAAAAAAGGGGAGAAAACAAAGGGAGAGAAAAGACAAAGCCCCAAGAATAAAAACAGCCTGCTACGGGGGTTCCCCCTCCTGAATATGTCCTTGAATCAACAGGCGCTTTTTCGATGCCAGGAGGGTGTACGCTACAAGCGCCCCCATGGCTTCCCTTCCGGTAAGGGAAAGAAGAAATAGGTAACAATCATCAGTAAAGGGGGGGAAATAATCCACCAAAAAAGGAGCAATCCAGACCTCCCTCAAGCTGGTATAGTAGGGGCAGCAGAGCAAGAAATGTTGAACAGACTCAATTTCCTCCAACCAACAAGAGCAAACTCTTAGCGCACGAGGTGAGCGCTTGTGTCTGCCCTCTACCAAAGCGGTCTGGACCTGCTGGAAGCAGAGAAGAGTGTATTGCCTACGAAGATGAGGGCTCTCCAAAAGATCCAGGTATGGCTCAAACTGAGAAAAAAATTTAAGGTACTTTAATGTAGGCGCAACTTTCCAAGAAGCCAACACCGCCATATCTTCCTGATGGTCCATATCTCAAATTCGGGTGAAAATCTCCATCCTGATGGCCGAAAGGGTTCTCCCACAAAAATAATCAAAGGAGAAACCCAGTTCGCGGACTATCCGCCCCAGGCAAAGAAGCCAGGGATAAGCGCGCACCCCCTCATGAAGTAGTTCCTCTCTAAGGGATTGCAACGGAAAATCCAACTCACGTTGAGCTAAAAGTCGTAGCCAATAGTTAACATAAGCTTTCTTTTGCAATGCCTTTATTGAGAGGGAACAGTTTCCAACCTTAAAACTGCCCCTGGAATACTAGGGCCAACTCCCAATAGTCTCCGGAGGAAAAAATTTTGCACCCTTTCTAGGGGCAAAATGTTTGGGAAAGGGATTAACTCCAGCCCAAGCAAAAGGGCAGAGCTCTAAAAACCTTTAGCCGCATTGACAGGGAAACCCCCTTGGAAATGGCATTTACCTTCAGCAGTGCCCTCATGTCTCTAGTTGCCTTGTGAGTCCTAGAGTGTAAATGAGGGTTCCAAGAACCACTCTTACTAAAAATTACACCCAAGTAACTAAAGGAGGGGACCAGACTAAGCTCTCCCATCTCAAGTCTCCAAACGGGAGGCAACCTTCTTTTCCCCAAGACCATAATTTTGGTCTTCTTGATGTTTATCTCAAGTCCATTAGATACACAGTACTTATTAAATTTTCCCAGGACTCTTTTAATCCCAGTCTCAGTCGGAGAGATAAAAACCAAGTCGTCCGCATATTGGATGAACCTCAAAGTACTATGGCCAATCTTTGGGAAGTGGAAGTCGTCAGAGTTACACCATATTGCCATATCGACCAGATACAGGTTAAAGAGGAGAGGGGCCAGGACACAGCCCTGACGCACCCCTCTCTCTATGGGAATAGATGTGCTGGTACCCCTCCCCTGGGCCATCCTTACCCGGGCCTCATTATTGGTGTAAAGGGTAGAGATTGCTGCTAACAACTTATTCTCAACCCCCTGCGATCGCAATTTGCTCCATAGTCTCAGCCTAAAGATGGAATCAAAGGCTTTAGATGAGTCAACAAAGGCTAGATATAATTTGGATTTCTTTATTTTAACATATTTGAAGATGACATGCTGCAACAAAAAGCAGCAATCTATGGTGAATCTAGCCTTACGAAATCCAAATTGTTCCTGGGGTATTTTCTCCCCCTCTTCAGCCCATTTTGTAAGCTGATCCAAAAAGAACCTCACATATAGTTTACCAATAACAGAGAGCAGGCTAATTGGTCTATAGCAGGCAGGATCGTGAGTTTTCCCTTGTTTGAAAATGGGAACTATAATACTAGATAGCCAGGAGGCAGGAATCCTGTCTCCTTCTGCTACTACTGAGAACACTTTAACTAGGATTTGTGCCCACCATAGAGGACTCACCTGCAAAACCTCTGCAGTTATGCAATCGGGTCCAGGGGCTCTATTTCCCTTTAACCGCATGATCAAGATAACATTGGGTACTTTCAGACATGACTCTAACCACCCTTTAACCACCCTTGGTGGTTATTTATGCATGTTGCAGGGCTGTATTGGTTCCCTATGCAGCCCTGCAACATGCATAAATAACCACCAAGGGTGGTTAAAGGGTGGTTAGTGTCATGTCTGAAAGTACCCAATGTCATCCTCAGAACATCCACCTAAACACCAATGAGAATCCACAGCGTCTAAGGACGCGACAGGGAGATCATCAAACCCAAGATCCCGGTCAGTGTATAACTCCTTAAAGAAAGCTACTCATCCTGAGAAAGAAGGGCCTGGTCCTGCCGGCGATCTTCTTGGCCTTAGCATGCCATTCAATACTGTCCAAAATCTATTAACATTACCAGTAGAGAGATCTACCGCCATCCTAGCCCATTGATCATCATAAAAGGCCTTTCGTTTTGCCCTAAGAAGGCTCATATAGGTGCCCCTAAGAGTCTTAAATTCCTCTTCTAGGTAGGATAACGCTTCCTTATGCCACCGTCTCTTTTGGGAAACCACCCTCCTTTTAAGCTCCCAGCATTCAGAGTCAAACCACTTAAAGCCCGAGTTAGAAAACTTTTGGCCACATTTACTTTTAACTGCGATCTGATTCTGCACTATCGCAATAATTTGCTCATACGCTGGAACAAGACATCCTGCCTCACAAGGATTCTGAATCATATTGGCCAAATCTTCAATAGTTGCCAACCTAATTATCCTGTACATTTCATAAATCAGATCCGCGGAAGAGAGCCTCCTCAACACCTGCAGGGGTTCACAGATACCATCCATAACAGGCACAGGACTCAAAGAGACCCCACTCTGTAAACACACAGCAAGGGCTACATGGTCACTTTCTGGTCTGATAATCCTCTCGACCTGTCCATACTGTTCTTGATAACAGACCTCAACCAAAATCCAGTCAACAGTATTATTACCCTGGGGTCCCATAAAGGTAAAACCTCCAGGTGTCACTCCTTCATATAATGCCCTGAGTCCAAAAACCATCTAAATACCCAATCAGGGTATTTAGATGGTACTTAGGATGGTCACCTGCATGCCCCCCGCCCATCCCAGCTTCCATGGCCATAGGTACCCTACCTGTCTCCACTACCTGCATATTCCAATCACCCACTAGCACAAGCCTAGCCTGTGGGAATCGTTCCTTCAACCCTAGGATTGCCTGCTCCAATGCGGGCCAAACCTCCTGTTGATAATGGGTATTTTCAGACGTTACGAGATCACAGTGAACCACAGTGAATACCCACCTGTGGTCAATGTGCCTCGAACGTCTGTTTGGTGGCCGCCAGATGTTTGCCACGGTNACGGTCAATACCCACATGGGGTCAATTTGAACCACGCTTCCCGGGCTAGCCGGGGGAATGTCCCGGGAAGCGTGGTCAAAGAGATCCCCAGCGGGGACCAACAAAAAGTAACGTCTGGCCGGGTGCCACAGCCCGGGATCACCAGCGGGATCCCGGGCCGTGGCGAATCCGGCCTGACGCGGCAGCCGCATTGGCCCCGCCGCCTGCCCGTCTCCCCGGAGGGTGGGCGGCGGGAGTGTGGAGGGGATGGGGCCGTGCGGCCGCACATTGCACTGTGCGGCCCCGCCCCCTCCCAGATTCCCCGCCGGGATCCCCCCAGCACATCTGTTGCGGCGTGACGGGGTGACCCCGGCGGGGAATGAATGGGTTGATTTTGGTACGGGGCCAATGGGCCCCGTAACGTCTGAAATCACCCAATATCGTGAAGAGACAGGAGGAATGTATACATTTGCAATCAAAAATTGGTCCTGGAGAAAATGCCCGAGCTGTAAGTGCCCCAACTGAAATTCCGGCCTACACAACTCCAATATAGTAAAGAAATATCCCTTAGCAGAGGGGATCAAAAAAGCCAGACCCCCAGACACGACCTTTAGTACCCTGTTTGGAACCCCCATGTAAAAAAATATCAAAACCTGGAAGTCCGAAAACCTCTCCAGCTCTTACCCATGTCTCCTGTAGGCATAAAAAGTCAAAGGACCCCAAAAACTCCAGAGTTTCAGGGTCCAATTTACATGACTTAATACCGGATATATTCCATGAAATAAGTCGAAAATAGCCACCCACTCTGAGTTGTTGCCGAGAGGACTCTACCTGCGGATCCTCGTCTAGACTCATTTGGGAGAGCTCAGGTAATATAGTACCCCTCCCTAATAGTCAGACGGGTGGGGCCTCTTCCAGTTCCAAAAAATTGGTACCCTTCACAGCAACATTACTCCTACAGCCTTGAACCAGCCCTGAGACTTTTGGGCCTTGGTAGGCTGAGGTCAGAAGCCCTGATCACAGGGGAAGCCCTGGCACTCACGAGTCTATTTGTCAAATCCCTCAATTGGGTTTTAGCCAAGGCCAAAGCATGGCTCAATTCCTTAAAACCCTCAAAAAGTGCCTCCACAGTTTTTGCAATGAGGCCCGATTGATACAGTAAATAATTCTTCAGCATTGGGTCCCCACTTAGGCACTCTGAGGCAGAATCCCCCTGAGGGTCAATTCCAAATCAAGGGGAAGGGGGCCGACTCCAAGCCTGATCGGACTCAGCCAGGACTGGGAGACCTACAAAACGGTTGGTCATTTCCGGGTTTCCTATCGGATCATATTGTCCTCGATTCCTAATAATTTTTGCTGGCTACGCTACAGGATGTTCCAAACACCATAAGCGTGTCTGCCCCGGAACAGAAACAGCCTGATCCACTTCAACATCTGACGGACCACCTTCAGACGGACTGGCCTGCCCCGGGGTGAAGTGGGCTGGTGCAGTCGCTCCTGAACCCACCATCCATCTGCTACCCAGGTGCATAAAGAGCAACAAGTGTTCTCCTGCTTATCATTACACTTAGGCCCTTTTCACACAAGATTGGCCCACGAATGCCCATGCAAATCCATTGCATGGGCATGAGTGGGTGCCGCCCGTGAGACCACCACGGCAGGTGGGTGGAGGGGTGTGCACGCTCCCACACTACATCCATCTCCACCCACCTCCACCCATAGCCCACGCACGGAGCAACTGGCGAAAATGGCAGTTGCTCCATGAGTGAAGGTGGGTGGAGATGGGTGTGCACCCATGTAATGGTGGCCCCCTCACCACTCCCCTGCACCAGCACACACACCCATTCCTCCCCCCCGAATCTGCGCCCATTTGAAAAGGGCCTTTGTTTCTTGTCATCCTATCATCTCCCCATTGTTCTTTGTCTGCGAGGCAACCAGGAAAGAGGTGCCTGATGCTTAAATGCTGGTCTTTTTGTCTCTCTCTCTCTCTCTCTCTCTCTCTCTCTCTCTCTCTCTCTCTCCCCAAAGAGGGACTTTGACGCCCTGAAGAGGGACAGTAGGATTCAGTTCCTAAACAGGAACTGTTCCTCTTCAATAGGGACTGTTGGGAGGTATGGCTTCTTCCACCACTGAGGTGCCTGCCACTCCCTCAGTTTGAGAACTGTTGCAACTTGCCACTGGGATCCCTTGCATCAAGATACAAATTCTGGCCAACAGCGGGCAGGTGTAGTTTGTGGGGATTACTGGGTATCCATGAAAACCCACAGTGGCATTAATGTCTGTAAAACCAGCCAAGTGCCCTTGATGACATCAGCGATCTCAACATGCTATGGAATTCCATAGGTTTAACATTATGTCTGGTAACACTCATTGCAATGAGTTGCTGTTTTCTTATCCTGATTATTCTCAATTCCTTTTTGACTTCTGTGAATCTTGGAGGTATTCAGCACTTCCCATGAAGCACTGAGTTCTTTCCACTCAGTGTTACTGAATGGACAGCCTTTAGTGTTTTCTTTTTTTATATTCTATATGCAGCAAATGAAACTAGGTTTGTGCCTCCTAATAAGAGCTTTAGCATCTGGTAGTAAATGTTTGCTGGAATTGGGCTGTTGTTTGGAATGTGAAGGATAGGTATTCTGTTGCCTTTTGAAATACAATATCGTAAACAGATAATGCCATCAACAATAAAAACTCTAACACTTAAAGAAGTACAAGAATTAGTATCCCACTGGCTGACCTTCATACAATGTGTCATAATTTTGATTTCCATTTTCCAGATATTATTTTGTATGAATTTCTACATTCTGTTACTCATAAAGCAGATTAATTGTGGGGTGGAACTTATTCACCAAGTGGGGGGCTTGTCCCTCTTGAAAAGGTTGGGAGGTATGGGAAGGCATTCGGGGGCGGGGGGGGACAACTAGAAGGAGCGTATCTGACAAAAACTTAGCTCCAGACTGACTGAGAGCAAGGGAGAATTCTCAAGGGGGGAAGAGTATGAGAGAACAAGAAAGGGGAGGAAACAGAAGGATAGGATGGGAGAAGAGGGAGAGAAGGGGCAAGGTGTATGTGTGTGTATGTATGGTGTGGGACAAAATAAGCGGAATGGGCAACACCATTTAAAATATTTGAGAATCCTCACCCTATGGTAATCAGGCAACCACATTCCAGAACTGAGGCAGCAGGCTTATCTATATGCAACAGCAGCTATGTGGAATCAGCAGTGACGCAACCATGCTGTCTGCAACCATGCTCTCTGTGTGATCACAACCCATCTTAAGCATGTGGCACAAGGCAGGCCAATGTGTGTTTAACACCCAAACATATGGCACTATATAGATCATTTTATGAACCTTTGCATTTTAGGCTGCTTGCCTGTGTTACTGCGCCGGAAAAACTAACGAGAAGTAAACTCCTGGCGGGGAAAGGAACATGAACATGAATGTGGGCGTGTGGTTAAAAGCGTGTGGGGTTAAAAGCATCATTTAACGCATGTCCCGTTGTTTTCAATCACAAAAGGCAGGGTTGGATTTTGCGCCTTGACTTTCGTGATTGAAAACAACTGGAGATGCATCAAATGACGCTTTTAATCACGTACCCATGTTTCAAGCCTCACACTACTTTCCCCACTGGGAGTTTGCTTCTCATTAGTTTCCCTAGCGCAGTAACATGGCCAAGCACCCTTAGTTACTGTTGCCAAATTGGTATAAATACAAATTATGGTTTTTTTCTGTATGTGGAAGTAGAACTGTCATTTCACAGCCATGCAAGGAAATTATTATTTCTACTGAAAATTAAAATTTGTTGTAATCAAACCACAAGTGTTGCAGCTGAAATTACAGCATAATAAAGCTAATACAGGGCAGACTGAACCAGTATTCTACCATAGTACTCACCCAAGAAACACTGAATTCTGAAGGCAAGAACCATCTGCCAAAACCACCAGAGAGAATTCCTCCTATTAGGATTCATGTACTTACTTGTGCTTATAGTGGTACCATGTGTTAACAACATTTGTGTCATTTCAGACACTTAACTGAGATGTTGACACCAAACCAACACAAATAGACTCAAGCAGGCTGCACAAACCATTTTGATTTTGAAGTCTTTCTCCGCCAATAGTGTAGACAAAAAAGTCCACAGAAAATGAAATTAAAACCACTTGCTCCTGTCAAAAATAATGTTTTATTGTGTATATTTAGAGATTGTGAAATATGTCCCAGTGAGAACAATGGAGACATTGTTTAGAACAATACATGCAGAAATTCCTGCATACTTTCCAATTGATATACTTTAAACGTACTATGGAAGAAACACTTTTATATAGTAAGTAAATAAGTTTATTTGTGTAGCCTAAGCCATAGCAATAACAGATACAATATAAACATATATATAAAACATATACAAAATAAGGTAAAAAATACAGATAAGATTAAAATCCCATATTTTCAGATCATCACAAAAAAGAAAAAATAAATTATTCAGAATCCATAAAAATATAATAAAGGGAAAACCTCTATAAAAATTTGAAAATAGTCAACAGGCCCATACCCCCTCAGGGCACTATTTTATGCATTCCAGTTCCCACGTTTAAAGTTACCATCTATATTTTATATATGACATGTCCACCTCTCTGCTGCCATTGACAGAGTTGACCACTCCCTCGTCCTTGACTCTCTTTACACCCTGGGTTTCCAGGGCTCAACTGGTTCTCTTCCTCTCTCTCTAACTGCTCCTTCAATTGATGTTTTTTAGATGGACATGAGGGCAGCACACACCCCAGAGCTGTTCTGGGGGTACACCCCCACATCCACCTGCTCCCAAACCCCATCTTGGTCCGCTTTAGATGAACCCAGTGGGTTCCCCTGGTCATGGTCCGCCCGCATGGCACCCCCCCCACACACATACATACATACCGTAGAGTTGCGGGCAATTGTCCAAAGTTCTAGACTGACACCTGCAACTCTATGGTGTTTCTGGGGCAACAGCCAGCAGGAATGGAGCTGCAGCGTGGGTCCACCAAGCAGATGGAGAGCAGCTCCACTCTGGGCCCCCGAGTTTGGCCGTCCCACTCCACTGGTGACGCTCCACTGTGTTCCAGAGCACCACAAGTAGGACTACCCTAAAGCAGGTTCAGACTACTTTGCTTCGACATCTGGCAGGCTGCCTTCAGACAGACCGGCCAGCCTCGGGTGAAGCAGGCTGGTGCGGCTGCCCCCAGAACTGCTGTCCATCTGTTTACACCCACTGTCTCTCTTGCTGTCTCACTCTGTTTGTCTTGCTGGCAACTCAAGCTTAATATGTCCAAGACTGAACTCCTCATCTTCCTCCCCAAACCATCCTCTCCCTTTCATTCTTGGTATCACCATCCAGTCCATTCCCCAGGTACACAGCCTTGTGTTCACCTTCAATGTTCTTCATGGACTTGCTTCTCCCTATCTTTCATTCATTTCATTTATTAGATTTATATACCGCCCCATCCTGCACAGCAGCTCGGGGCGGTTTACAACAATAAAAACATTTAAAACATTTAAAATACAACCATAAAACATATGGTTGTATTTGTATGCAGGTCTGTCTGAAGGCAGCCTGCCAGATCTTTCTGTCCACATTTCCCACTGCGCTCCCACCCAAGAATTTTGCTCCTCCTCTGCCACCACCTTCACAGCCCCGAACTCACATGCTCCCTATTCTTTGTCCTTTCTTCCATGCCGCCTTCTTTATGAGTAAGGATTTTCAGGGCCGTTTATCCAGATCTTTCAGTACCTGGGTCACCAACCCCAAATGTTCAAAAAACACAAGTCAGGGTCGCATAACCACAAAACTGTCTTAAAATAATGACTTTTCTAATAAAGGCCCTTTTCAAATGAGCCGGCGGTGTGGGGGTGGCTGGAGGCCGTGGTGGGTGTGCAGCACGTGTGTGGCCTGTCATATGGACGCCCACCTCCACCCATCTCTATGCATGGAGGCACCTCCATTTTTCCAAATACCTCCATGTGGGGGGGAGCAGTGGAGATGGCTGGAGGTGGGTGCAGCGCGGGAGCACACACGCACCCCCACCTACCCGAACTGGAAGTCACACGGACGCGCCTCCCCTAGCCCTTCCAGTTGCACACATGGGCGGGGGAGGGACATATGATGTGAAAAGGGCAAAGTACGGTTCTCATAGGTTTCTAAGTCTTTAGGGCACACTACAGACATTTTCAAGCTTTTCTCCACAACCAGAAGAACTAGAAACCTGTTGTTGTTGGAGGGGTGGGAAAAACCCTGAAAGCCCAGACATTCCTGACTTAATAATGAATCTCACAAATTTAACCTTTAAGAAACCCCTAAAATCATGAGACCCACAATGAAATCATGGAAGTCTATAACTGTCAGGACGTACCGCTGGCTCCAGCAATCCACGATGGGGCACCCTCCGAGCCGCAGGAGGAGGGGAGGAGCGGTAGCCCTGTTGCTAGGCACTGGGATGTGGCGGCACCACGATGCTGGAGAAACTGGAAGTGTGCCGGCGATCTATGTTTACTTTACTTCGTTTTAATTTATTTGAGACCTGCAAAGTGAGAGGGCGGCGGGAGGGTATTCCTAGATGCAGTAGGGTATGTGACCATTGCTCGGACTGCGTTGAGACCCTCTCCCATGTTGTGTTAGATTGCCCTCATTACGCGACCCACCGTTCTACATGGATTGACTCAAATTCGGAGGATGCTAAGAAAATGGAGGTGCTATTTACTTTAGTTGATCCTACTCACATTAAGCTATTGGCTTTTTTCTTATTAATGGTAGCTAGGGAAAGGAGATGATCACTGCTGGATTTTGCTTTTGGCCCAATGTTTAGTTACTATTATTGGGTTTTGAACTTCTTTCCTTCCTTTTGCTCGAACCTACTTGTTTTTGTTATTTTATAAATTTGTTTATTTACCTATTTATTTATTTATATATATATATTGTACATATGTTTGTAATTGTGATAGCATAAATGCTGATTCAATAAATACTTACTTACTTGTAATTTTTGGGCACTTCTCTTCTGGATAGTTGTTATATCTTGTTAATATCCTGTTAATGCACCTTATCTGGTGCATTTATCTAGACAAGAATACTTGAAGAGCCTTTGAAAGTGCTGACGATGGGGTAAACCGAACTGAAAGCTGATTTAACTTTAACAAGGTATTTTACTTTGCAAGTGCATCTAGTATGATTTATTTTAATCTAATTAGCTAAGTCCCCCTGTCTATGCAATTTTTGGGTACTCCTTTTTGGGTAGATGTTATATCCTGTAAATATTCTTAGCCTGGATTGTTGGTTATTTCCTATGGTTGAGGCCTTTCTGTTGTCTTTTTTTACTTGCACCATTTCCCACAACTGTGTTCAGTCATTATAAATTGGATTACTGTGAGCTTCTTTGTAGGACCAGCAAGATTAATGAATATCCTAGTTCTACCACCAGCGTACTAGGAAACCAGCTATCACCCCTGAAGAAGCCCCTTTATTGGGCAAAACGTTGGGTGTACTGTATGTTTTGTTTCCTGGGTTCATCTGTGTATTGTTTCCCTCTACTTTTTGGTGTCTTGTCATTAAATTTGGGGAGCGTTTTATCTGTAGGTAGCAGATTCCTGTTGTTTTATTTTACCCTGGTGAGAAGGTACATTTCTCCATAGGAAATGTACTGGATAGCTTCTTCTACAGAAACCAAAGGGAAGAGGGGGGCATGGAGTAGAAAGGATTATGTGATCTCTTTTGATCATCCTCCCCCCTTGAGATCCTGTCCCTACAGAATGCTATACAGGAACAAGAAGAGCAATTTGAAGCTCCTGAATTTTCAGTTCAATATAATTTCATTTGTTGCCCTATACTAACATGTAGAACTTCCACATGTCACTAAAGAACCATAAAGAACCAGCACTGCATTTCTATTGCTGGCACAGTGATTCCTCTATATATCGTACCTGCTTAACAGAGCAGCTGTAATGCTTAAAGAATTTTTTTAATTACTTTTTTTAAACTGCTTTGAGAGCTTAAGTTCAAAACTGCTGTAGATCTGGTAGTTATTACTACTGGACTGAATCTTACAGTCTTTTTCCAGGCAAAACTCCCACCAACTTTAAAAAATTCAGATTCATAGCTTCAGAGCCTGATTGTTACATCTTCAAAAATGCAGATTTGGACAACTCATAGCTTCAGAGCCTGATTGTTACAATTGGAACTTCAGACCTAAACCAATGTCAGGTGTCTTAGATGCTATAAAAAATGAGATTAGTTTATTTTAAAGAGCATGCAACCACAATTTGAGATAAATTAATGATTTGATTTGATTACATTTGATAGATAATTTTATTAACACTTGACCTCTCTGGCTTCATCTGAAACACAGAGAAAGATGACATTTTTCAGTCTCAAAAGGATCCTGTGAGATAAGTTATTTTATGAACTGCTCAGATATTATAACAATGGGCATTTTTACACACACCTTAAAGTTCCAGATTTTTCAATCTTCTGGGTTTACAAGTCCACAAGTAAGTTCCGGATGCATTTTTCTCTCACACACACACACTGCCCTGAGGCAGTTCCTGGATGCATTCTTCACACAAATACTGCCCTGAGGCAGCCTAAAGTAGCCGCAGCTGTAGATGTAATAGGCTGCCATGGAAAACAGTGACCACAGCTGCCTGGAGCAAAGCAGTTTACCAGAAGAACTTTACACACAAAAGTTCTGGGAGACATTCTACACAGAAGTTCAAAGAGTCGATGTTTAAGATCTGGGTGAGTGATTTAGATACACAGAAAGTTCAGGATGTAACAGTAAACATGCAGGAGAAATGTGTGTGTAAAAACACCCAAAGATGAGTAATCCAGAAAAACATAACAAACATATAATTACTGCATTGCAGAACAGTTACATATCAATATTTGCGAACCATTTTCATGGTGCTTTAGGTCTATTTACAGTTCAAATAAAGGTACAGATCTGAGAAAAGAAAAATAAACTCTGAAGAATGTTTTCCAGGTCTGAAGGCAAGCAGGTACCTAAGTTTTACTGCTAGGTAAGGACAGTTACCTTACCTAGTTAGGTAGTTGTTAAAGCAACTGGATTCACCAGAGCACCAGAGGTTCACCCTGTTCTCAGCTCAGGGTATAAGACTGTCACACACAGACAGTTTCCATCCAGGAATAAAAATAAAAGAAATCCAACATGCCCAAGATGCAAAACCCAAAGTTTTAGAAAAATTTATTTCTTGTGGTGTCAAAAGCTCCTCAGGAATATTGTGAGTATAGCAAAAAAACCACAAAAAACATAGAAAACCACCACACTATACTACAGTAAACCACAATGTTATCCGTCCTTTCCTTAGAGATTCAGGTCCACCATAGGTCCTTTTTTCTCAAAGACTCTACACTGCACTAACCTTTAATTTTAGAGAAGCGAGAATGACCATGTGTGTGTGTCTTTCTTGAGACAATGGGGTCGTGTAAATTCAAAATAATTCTACTGAATTATAACACAGGAGTTATTTTGCATTTCTGTAGTAGTAGTAGTAGTAGTATATACACTTTATTGATACAACAAAAGTTGGTACAATATATGTAATAATAAGCAATATATAGTAAACAACTCATTTCTGTATTTTTAGAAAGGAATAGATTATTATGGTCCTGCTGTATTCAGGTCACTAATGAATTTCAGCAGCTCTATTTAAATTGGTTACCCTAATTTTCCTTACTATTATTAGCTCTGAGGGATGACCAATAAAATCAGAGTTCAAAAGTGGTTCTCAAAATTTTTCACTCTGTAATCCCGTATTTTATTTATTTATTTACTATTTATTATAAAAAATTTCTTATCCCACCCCCTCCTGTAAATGCAGCTCAGGGCAGCGTACAATATAAAAGCATAAAATACACATAATTTAAAAATGAACAATAATAAAACCATCAATTCCCCTATCCCATCCCTCCCCCTACCCATCTCTCTCACCAAATGCCTGGAGGAACAGCCCAGTTTTACACTGACACCTGAAGGAGGAAAGGCCCCAGACCAAACAAACCTCTGTCGGGAGGGAGTTCCACAACCGAGGTGCGGTGATCGAGAACACCCTCTCCAATGTGGCCCCCTGCCGAACACAGGGGACCTCCCAAAGCCCCCCCCTCCCCCCCCCGGCCAACCACAACAGCCATTCGAGAATCCAGCAAGTGAGGCAGTCCTGCAGGTAGGTGCAGCTGGTGCAGGCCCTATAAGACTTTAAGGTCAACACCAACACCT
This sequence comes from Sphenodon punctatus, assembly GCA_003113815.1. Lineage (NCBI taxonomy): Eukaryota > Metazoa > Chordata > Lepidosauria > Sphenodontia > Sphenodontidae > Sphenodon > Sphenodon punctatus. The sequence continues at coordinate 2,025,764 of QEPC01012606.1, read as the reverse complement.
TGAATTGGGCTCAGTAGGCAACAGGCAGCCCGTGCAGAGAACGGAGCACCGGTGTTATGTGCTGTCGGTGGCGTGAACTCATGAGGAGACGAGCTGCCGCATTCTGCACCAGCTGCAGCCTTCAGATTGTCACCTTGGGTAGCCCCACGTAGAGTCCGTTACAGTAATCAAGCCTCGAGGCAATGAAGGCATGGATGATGGTGGCAAGGTCGCAGTCTGAGACATAGGGATGTGCAAACGCTGTTTGGATGTTCGGCCTGTTCGGACGACTGAACCGAACGTCCGAACTGAATGTTCGAATGGCTGAACAATTCGGATGAGTTCGGATAAGTTTGGGGCGGGAAAAACGTGACTTTGGGAGGGAAAAACATGTCTGGAAGGGGGAGGCAGCTGAGGAGCAGACTTCCTGGCACCAGGGGTGGAGATCAGGGATAGTTTCAGGGCCAAATGATACCGATACTGGGGAAAAAAATTGATTTCGATATCCGTATCGATAGCGCTATTTTGGGATGTTCGGCCAGATTCAGCTGAACCGAACTCTGCCGAGCCGAACCCGAACCCAGGTTTCAAACCGAACGACCGAACGTCCGAACATCCGAACCGCGTTCTGTTCGCACATCCCTACTGAGACATAAGGCTGTAACCATCGCACCAGGTGTAATTTGGCAAATGCATTCCTCACCACAGCTGCCACCTGGGCATCCAGCCAGAGCTGTGAATTGAGGAGCACTCCCAGACTATGAACTTGGGGAACCAAGACGGGGCACACCCCATCAATGATGGGGGTCTCCACTCCCTTGGCCCTCCCCACCAGCATCACCTCCGTCTTGTTGAGATTCAGGTGGCTCGCCTTCATCCAGTCCGCCACAGCTGTCAGACATCAGGTAAGCAACGAGACTGCAGGGCCTGAGTCTGCTGAAAATGAGAGCTAGAGCTGAGTGTCGTCACGTCAGCATATTGATGACAACACACTCCAAACCCTCTCACAACCTCGGCCAAAGACTGCATATACATGTTGAACAGGAGTCGGGGACAGAATAAAACCCTGAAGGACCCCACATGTGAGATCCCGAGGAGCAGATGTACAGTCATCCAAGACCACATGGTGAGTCCTACCGGCCAGGAATGAGCGGAACCATTCGAGAATGATCCCGCCCACCCCGGCACAATCCCGCAGCCAAGTCACCAACAGCTCATGGTCAATGGTATCAAAAGCAGCTGAGAGATCTAACAAGACCAGAAGGGTCGACTGCTCCTGGTCTAAAGCACGGTGCAGGTCATCAACCAAGGCCACACGCTCAGTCTCAGTGCCATATCCTGAACAAAAGCCAGACTGCGAGGGGTCCAGGAAACAGACATGGTCAAGAGGGTCCCAGAGTTTCTGGGCCACCACCCGCTCAATAACCTTCCCTAAAAAGGGAAGGTTAGAAACAGGCCAGTAGCTGGCAAGGGCGTCCGCCTCAAGGTATGGGTTTTTGAGCAAGGGTCACACCACAGCCTCCTTAAGAGACCCTGGGACCCTGCCCTCCTCAAGGGAGGCATTGACCACCTATGCCAGCACCAATCCCAATGTCTCCCTGGCAGCCTTAACCAGCCAGCAGGACAGGCAGGGATCTAATTCACATATTGTGGATCTAACAGCCCCCAGGACATCCCCCGCATCGGCAGGGGTCACTGACTGAAATTGATCCCACAAAAAAGGACAATAGAAAAACATTCCAAACAACCTTGCAACCACATCTAACTACAATGAAAGTGGGCAGCAACCCAATTAAATTTGTTTGTGAACCACAGATAAAAGGACAGATTGCTTAATTATTTTATTTCACTTAAGGAGAGAGATTAAATGTATGCCACCTTCAGCTTACTATACAATGTTATTAAAAGTCTCGCCAAATAGAAGTCAATTGTCTGGCATATTTTGTTTAATACACAAAGGCTACAATCCACAAACAAAAAACCACTTGCAGGGCTTCGATGAGGCTATTCCATCTCCAGAGTAAGTAGTTTGTGGATCACAGCCAAATCCTCACTCTTGGAGTATGTCTACATTCATGGGTGTTTTTAAATGAGATGCTTCCATGCATGGTCACACAGGAGCCACTCATCCGACCGCCTGTCTGAAAGTAGTGCAGGGGGATGTGCGCTCCCATACCAACCCATGGCAAACTGATGAGAAATCCAGAGTGCGCCATGCAGGGCAAGGCAAAAAAAAGTATGTGGCAACAGGCATCCATGCATCACCTGCCCGTATGAACTGGGGCTGCCACCCATGCCAGCAGACAGGTCCCTCACCCACAGGTACTATGAGCAGGGAACATGGTCTTTGCAAGTCACCGGAACTGGTCGCAAGCCCTGAGGAGCGAGCCCAGTTCCCCTGCGCTCCTAGCCAGGACATGTCAGTTTCAAAGGCCAAGCTGGCGCACTTCCCCCTCCCCATGGTCTGTGGCAGAGGGAGTGTGAGACAACTGCAGCGGTAGCCCCACTGGGAGCCACCCATTAGAATCCTTCCCCATGCACTCCACCTGAGTGGCTGATTCGCAGCTGTGCTACTCAGGGNCCCCCCCCCGGCCAACCACAACAGCCATTCGAGAATCCAGCAAGTGAGGCAGTCCTGCAGGTAGGTGCAGCTGGTGCAGGCCCTATAAGACTTTAAGGTCAACACCAACACCTTGAATTGGGCTCAGTAGGCAACAGGCAGCCCGTGCAGAGAACGGAGCACCGGTGTTATGTGCTGTCGGTGGCGTGAACTCATGAGGAGACGAGCTGCCGCATTCTGCACCAGCTGCAGCCTTCAGATTGTCACCTTGGGTAGCCCCACGTAGAGTCCGTTACAGTAATCAAGCCTCGAGGCAATGAAGGCATGGATGATGGTGGCAAGGTCGCAGTCTGAGACATAGGGATGTGCAAACGCTGTTTGGATGTTCGGCCTGTTCGGACGACTGAACCGAACGTCCGAACTGAATGTTCGAATGGCTGAACAATTCGGATGAGTTCGGATAAGTTTGGGGCGGGACAAACGTGACTTTGGGAGGGAAAAACATGTCTGGAAGGGGGAGGCAGCTGAGGAGCAGACTTCCTGGCACCAGGGGTGGAGATCAGGGATAGTTTCAGGGCCAAATGATACCGATACTGGGGAAAAAAATTGATTTCGATATCCGTATCGATAGCGCTATTTTGGGATGTTCGGCCAGATTCAGCTGAACCGAACTCTGCCGAGCCGAACCCGAACCCAGGTTTCAAACCGAACGACCGAACGTCCGAACATCCGAACCGCGTTCTGTTCGCACATCCCTACTGAGACATAAGGCTGTAACCATCGCACCAGGTGTAATTTGGCAAATGCATTCCTCACCACAGCTGCCACCTGGGCATCCAGCCAGAGCTGTGAATTGAGGAGCACTCCCAGACTATGAACTTGGGGAACCAAGACGGGGCACACCCCATCAATGATGGGGGTCTCCACTCCCTTGGCCCTCCCCACCAGCATCACCTCCGTCTTGTTGAGATTCAGGTGGCTCGCCTTCATCCAGTCCGCCACAGCTGTCAGACATCAGGTAAGCAACGAGACTGCAGGGCCTGAGTCTGCTGAAAATGAGAGCTAGAGCTGAGTGTCGTCACGTCAGCATATTGATGACAACACACTCCAAACCCTCTCACAACCTCGGCCAAAGACTGCATATACATGTTGAACAGGAGTCGGGGACAGAATAAAACCCTGAAGGACCCCACATGTGAGATCCCGAGGAGCAGATGTACAGTCATCCAAGACCACATGGTGAGTCCTACCGGCCAGGAATGAGCGGAACCATTCGAGAATGATCCCGCCCACCCCGGCACAATCCCGCAGCCAAGTCACCAACAGCTCATGGTCAATGGTATCAAAAGCAGCTGAGAGATCTAACAAGACCAGAAGGGTCGACTGCTCCTGGTCTAAAGCACGGTGCAGGTCATCAACCAAGGCCACACGCTCAGTCTCAGTGCCATATCCTGAACAAAAGCCAGACTGCGAGGGGTCCAGGAAACAGACATGGTCAAGAGGGTCCCTGAGTTTCTGGGCCACCACCCGCTCAATAACCTTCCCTAAAAAGGGAAGGTTAGAAACAGGCCAGTAGCTGGCAAGGGCGTCCGCCTCAAGGTATGGGTTTTTGAGCAAGGGTCACACCACAGCCTCCTTAAGAGACCCTGGGACCCTGCCCTCCTCAAGGGAGGCATTGACCACCTATGCCAGCACCAATCCCAATGTCTCCCTGGCAGCCTTAACCAGCCAGCAGGACAGGCAGGGATCTAATTCACATATTGTGGATCTAACAGCCCCCAGGACATCCCCCGCATCGGCAGGGGTCACTGACTGAAATTGATCCCACAAAAAAGGACAATAGAAAAACATTCCAAACAACCTTGCAACCACATCTAACTACAATGAAAGTGGGCAGCAACCCAATTAAATTTGTTTGTGAACCACAGATAAAAGGACAGATTGCTTAATTATTTTATTTCACTTAAGGAGAGAGATTAAATGTATGCCACCTTCAGCTTACTATACAATGTTATTAAAAGTCTCGCCAAATAGAAGTCAATTGTCTGGCATATTTTGTTTAATACACAAAGGCTACAATCCACAAACAAAAAACCACTTGCAGGGCTTCGATGAGGCTATTCCATCTCCAGAGTAAGTAGTTTGTGGATCACAGCCAAATCCTCACTCTTGGAGTATGTCTACATTCATGGGTGTTTTTAAATGAGATGCTTCCATGCATGGTCACACAGGAGCCACTCATCCGACCGCCTGTCTGAAAGTAGTGCAGGGGGATGTGCGCTCCCATACCAACCCATGGCAAACTGATGAGAAATCCAGAGTGCGCCATGCAGGGCAAGGCAAAAAAAAGTATGTGGCAACAGGCATCCATGCATCACCTGCCCGTATGAACTGGGGCTGCCACCCATGCCAGCAGACAGGTCCCTCACCCACAGGTACTATGAGCAGGGAACATGGTCTTTGCAAGTCACCGGAACTGGTCGCAAGCCCTGAGGAGCGAGCCCAGTTCCCCTGCGCTCCTAGCCAGGACATGTCAGTTTCAAAGGCCAAGCTGGCGCACTTCCCCCTCCCCATGGTCTGTGGCAGAGGGAGTGTGAGACAACTGCAGCGGTAGCCCCACTGGGAGCCACCCATTAGAATCCTTCCCCATGCACTCCACCTGAGTGGCTGATTCGCAGCTGTGCTACTCAGGGCGTTTTTAGACGAGACAGCAGATTTGCGCATGATTGCTTAAACCGGTTTCTCAAAACCGATTTTGCAAAACTGGTGTTTTGCAAAACCGGTTTTGAGAAACCGGTTTTGAGCAACTTTTTGATCGGGGGGATGCCAAAACCAGTTTATAAAAATGCACATTACATACAAACCGGTTTTGGCTTTTACACGTTCGCGGCAAATACACATTTAAAACGGTTTGGGCTTTTACACGTTCACGGCAAATACACATTTAAAACGGTTTAGGTGTTTAAACGAGCATTAAAGCAAGCTCATTTTGTAACAATCATGCGCAAATATGTCTCGTCTGAAAACGCCCTCAGCTGCCACAGAACCTCTCCCCCACCCCCACCCCCTGACCCTAACCTTACTTGTTTTAAAAACACCCAGTATCTTTTGCAATTGACCACTAGTACTTACTCTGATGCTGCTATTTATTCTTTGGCTTTTTCAACATGTCTTAATTTACATTAGTGTCACAAAAACATACCAGAGGCCAGCAGCATTTCCAAGAAAGAAAATAAGCATAGTTACTAGAGCAAAGATCAATCTGATTTTGTTTTTCTAAATATTAAATGTACTTTTCTCAGCAGACACCAACACACTTCTCTGCCTTTCTAAAGGCAAAATTTTGAAAGATACCTCGGGCAATATCAATGTAATGACTGATAGAATACTATGGCTCCAATCTTTAAAGCGTTCTACCAGTGCAAGCTCATTGGTGATGCTGTGGTTTTAGGGTATCCTGCCTTGGACCAGGGACTTGGACTGAAGACCCTTGATGTCCCTTACAACCCTGCATTCAATGGCTGCTTTTACATGGACACTAACCTGTATTTAAAAACTCAGATTCTTAATCCTGGGTTCCTGTTTGCATGGGCATTTACAACTCGGAATAATCATAAATCCAGGATCACAGTGTTCATGTTTAATACGGGTTTAGACTAACATGAAGGACTGAGAAATCCCATGGTGCTTTGCTGCCAAGCTATCAGGCTTCTTAACTGCTGAAAGGAATAAACTCTGCTGGTCTCTACTGCCTGTCTCTCCTCATTACTCCACCCAGCTCCCTGTTATGATATCCTTGCACGGCTGTTCCCTACTTTGCTTTAAACCTTCCCAACCTCACATGCCCCTTCTGCCCCCATCCGATCCTTGGATTCCAAGGGCACAGGGGAACATGGAAGCAACGGTGATGGCAGCTACTGCTGCTGCTGAGCCCCACGAATCAGCTGATGCTGTAGAAAAGGCTTCCTTGAAACCAACCAGCTGGGGCTACAGCACCAGTCCCTGGGGTCTGCATGTGTACTCCTCACCAGGATTTCGTTTTTGGACCTGGGGATCGGAGCCTCTCAGAGTCAACAGTCAGATCATCACGCTCACACTCAGCCCAGTCTGCTGTACAGCCCCACCTGCTGTACCCAAAAGTCATGTGGAGGCACCAATCCTCAGCTCCAGGACCGAAACCCTGGTGAGGGACCCACATGCAGACCCCAGGGATGGGGGTGCTGGGTCAGTTCTGTGATCAGGTCTAGGATGCCCCCTCCTTGGCGCTAGCCCTAGCTGCGTGGTTTCAAGGGAGCCTTTTCTCCGGCATCAGCTGATTAGTTCCTCCCCAGCTGCTGCTGCTACTACTACTACTTAGTACTTATAATTTCTATAGTGCTACTGTCATATGCAACTGCTACAGCACGAAGCCAAGCGAGTGAGCGCTGGCTCAGGGAGGCTCTGATCCCCAGCTCCAAAACCCTGGTGAGGGGCACACAGACCCCAGGGAGGGAGTAGGGTCTCTTCTCTATTCCCTCTATCTACTAATCTCTGTGGTCAATATGGATTTAACATTTACACTGACGTTATCCCATGCTTATTTTATCCCATGTTATATTAATCCTTGAAAATGAGGGTTAATTAAACACAAGACAAATCTTAACCCAGGAACTTTAAGCTCTGAATAGATGTTTACACGGAGAATTAAATCCAGGATTAGACCTCTAAATACAGGTTAGTGTCCATGTAAAAACTGCCTATGATTCAATTGTGGCACTTTGAAGACTAGATTTACAAGATGTAAATCTAGCTGGAAGCCAAATTTGAAGGCACATTTGCTAATGTGAAGCAACACAGAGAATCATGTGAATCTCCAGCATATGCTCTATATTCAAAAGGAAAAAAAGCATTAGAAAGCAATGTGTTTCTAATTTAAACAGAAAACTGACTGTCTAAACAAAAACAATGAGGTTGCATCACATCAGAATGCTTATAACAAGTAGCTATAATAGATGCAGCAGTTGCAGCCGGACTAAGGCCCACAAGTCTGGGAAAGCACACGCATGTAGAATGCACATGTACACTGGAGTGGAGTGTCTCAGCCGGGGCCCATTGGTCCTCTGCACCAGGACCAATTCCCACCTACCTACACCCCTGAGTAAAGGGGAAAGACTGCCCCTGGGAGCAGCATTCTATATATCTCATTATAGAATATATCTCACTAAGTCGGGAAGGGTTTGGACTTTAAAGAGCATTAGCTTAATCACATGTTTGTAATATAAACACAGCAACCACCACTCTCAAAATGGAAGTTTCCAATCTGCAGTATAGCCACATAATTGCAAAACAAGGAAGAATATAGATTTTCAAAATCATCTGATTATGAGAAAATTGAACGAGAGGACGTGTGCACCTTTGGTTCAATTCTTCTCCTTAGCACAGATGTAAAAGAAATTACTGCCAGTGCCAGGGTCAGATCCAGAAAAGTTTAAATTGTACAACCACACAATAATCCATGTATTAGGGGAGCCCCGCAATACATGGGTATGAAAAGCACTGGCACAGAATAGGGGCCAACAGTGACTCAAACATCAGGAGCCCTGGCCTCTGGAGAGCCCATACTCACTTCAGTGGGAACTAAATATGGCAATTCAGGAGGAAGCCCCTTAACATATGAGGCCCATAAGTGGACTAGAAATAGCAATATATGCATAACATACAGGCCTGCAATGCAGAGATCCCCGGCCACTGAAAGGAATGTTATGTTTAAGTGAACATCAAAAATTATGGCAATATTTTCTGTGTTTTAATGGGTGAATCAGTGTGTGCCCAAACATTCCTCTATTAGAAGGGAGCTCACGTTACCTTTTTTGCACAGGTCTCAACTTCCCTGGTTCTGATACAAAATTGCTGCAGAACACATACAACTTTGTGTTTCATTTTGAAGGAGAGGGAAAGAGAAAACTAATCCTCTTGCCAAGCTATTATCTTTCTAATGACAAAAACCATTTGACTTTATAGGGAGGAATATTAAAGTATACACCAAAATAATTCTCACATTTATAAGAGATGCAACACATTAACACATCCATATGTTTAATTGAACTAGATAGAAGCATATGCATCTCGACTGGCCACATGTCTGCACACTGCATTTTGTTGCTGTTGCTGCAGTGCAGCCTTAAATTGATAAATTATTAAACAATTTTATCAATAGGCAGAAGAGCAAGACAGGAGTAATTAATATTCCATGTATCCCGCCACTACTTAGGTAGTGTGATTAACGACATGTGTCATTCATTTAAATTTACGTTCATTCTTTTTCAAAGTCCTACAGAAGCACAAAACCTTAAGATGTTTACATGAACTATTGAGAAGCCTATGCATCTGCTTTATGGTGTGCCGCCACATAAGACAGAGTGGGGAGGCTACTATGCCTTGGGTAGCCTTATCCCACTATGGGCAGCCGGGTCACGTGACGCAGTGCATTGTGTGGCCGGCACCCACCAGATGTTCCCCTCACCCCAGGGCAGGGGAAGCAGCTGGCTACTATGTGACACGGCCTTGGAAAAATTCTGAGGACACATCATGGAGCAGCCTTACCCCAGCTGGGATAACGCTGCCCAAGGCAGGGCTACTCATATTGAGGGGCCATGCTTGCCCTGCCAGACGGGAAGCATCACTATGGGGCCTTGCACAGTGAGCTCTGTCACCCATTATGCATGGTTATGTCACGCCTGGGGCTGGGATCTCAGTCAGGCCAGGGAAAGGAGGTGGGACAGGGACAGGCACTCACTTGTGTGACCAGCATCATGGCCCACCATGGCCGTGACAGCAGCTTAGGGGCCGACCCACGCAGCTTCCCTGTAACTGTCTGTTTTGCTCCCCTCACTGGCCCTGCAGCATGGTGGTGGCAGCACTTGCCCGCCATGTGCATGCACGTGGATTGGGCTGCCGCAGCTCAGGTAGCAGGTAACCTCACCCCATGGTGTTTTTCATTTATGCAGTGCTTTCTATCCAGGGATCTTAAAGTGCGTTAAACATTAGTGAATTAGCCCCATTTTACTGACAGGGAAACTGGGACCCAAGATATTAAGGTTGCAATACTGAAACCCCTTACTAAAAAGTAGTCTAATGAAGTTCTGCTCCAGAGTAAGTGATTGCATCCTAAGTGAGCTGCGTATGGTTACCTCATAAGTCAGTGGCACAGTCTCATATAGAACCCAATATTTTTCTTTAACCACATTTTTCCCCTTGCTGTCAGCTGACTTGAAAGCTTAGCAAAAAAAGCTGAACATCCTGATGATCAGTATCAGTAACCATTTACTGCAGTCCAAAACAAAAGCATCTCCTGTAACACAATACATATTTAGAAGCAATTTTTAAAAACAAAAAAACCCTATTGATTTTTAGGTGTCCAATAGGAGTTAACTTATGCCTCCTTTTCAGAACTGCCAAGTCCCTGCTGTTATAAAAGAAGTCAAAAGCAATAAATCTGAAGAACAAGCTGTGTTTCAGTCTAGGCAAACACAAGCAGAGAAACCTTAGCAATTCGCTGTTCTTTTTTTTTTTAAATGGCAGCTTTCCTTTTCAAAACTCCAGTCCTAAAACTACTTAGCTTATGAGTCTCTCACTAAAGTCAACTGAGGTTTACAAGCTTGTAAGTAGTTTCAGGACTATGGCATGTTTTCTCAAGCAGGACACAAAGTGTTACAAAAAGATGTGAGATTTTTGTTGCCTACCCTATCATAAAAATCATACTGTGCTGTATAAAATGCATTTATTTATAATATTTTATTCATAAATTTTGTTTTGGATTATTGTGTTTACCTGTCTGTATAGAAGAAAAATAACTGAAATCATATTTTTTTGAGCATACAAGGTAGCAAAGATGCAAATTTAGAGCATTCCTTCTGAAGCTTATATTATAAAATCTTATACAAAAAAACCCAAGCAAAAACTGAGGAAAGATTTCCTTAATTATGGCCTGGAAAACACTGAGAAAAGAATTGTTCAGCTAACAATACAGGCCTGACCTATGCTCTGACAGTATGCTCCCAGAACTCAAGATAGCTGTACTGTTATGAAGTAAGAGAACATAAAAAGCCCATTTCAACCCCACCCCAGTCAAACAGTTCCCACACATTTTGCTGTCCCATTCAAGTCCTGTCTTTGTATGCAGCTGTGCATGCAAGTGTGAGTAGTCTTACCGCATCGTCAGTAGGATTAGTCACATGTGTAAATACTAGTGGGATTGGGGCCATAGCTTGCATCATAAAAATAATTTATGTAAGTTCAAACAGGTACTCATTTTGCCTTTATACATATTGCATGTTCCAGTACTAATTCATGATTGCTCAAAATGTGCTTTTGTGCAATAAAACCCAGTGTATGCAAATCTGACACCCTATTAGCAAAAAATATCGCTCAGCAAAAAAAAATTAAAAAGAAAGAAAAAAGAAAAAGATTAATTCAAGGAAACATGCCTATTGAAGTCCTGTTTTAACAGACATAGACCCAGAAAATACACAATGAAAATATAATGGATCAGCTCCTCCAGTTGAGGCAAACTGATGGGAATTATGCCAATTTACACCATCTGAGAATCTGCCTTACCGCGTTTATTGATGCAGCTTTATTTTATTGTTGGCTACTTGCTTCTCTCAGATATTTTTATTCTAAGATCCCTGCCTGTGTTGTCTTTCTCTTTTGGGGCTTCTCTCAATTAATATTCCCTATTTTTAGGACATCGTCTACCTTGGGGATCTCTCCTTCTGAAATGGAAACCAAAAGGCTTTCTGGAGATGGTCAATGAAATCCACCTGAAGCCACAGTGGATATATTCCAAATATTGCCTTCAGGAGAGAGGCAGCACAAACCTTCCACTGACTCATGGAGGGTGGAGGGAAGCTGGATATGGAATAGAAGGCAGAGCCCAAGTCCTATGAGGCTGGGGACGTGTAACCAGAGTAGGATCCAGGCAAGTACAAACTGTGACTGTATAGGGCCCATGTGTTGAGGGTGGGGGGAGCAGGGACATCCAATACTTGGGGTCCATGAATAATCATGAAATGAGAACATGAGAGTGAGAACATGAGAAACACTGGCATAAAATATGGGTCCACAGAGCCTTGAACGTGGGGAGCCCTGGTCTATGGAGAGTCCAATGACAATTCAGGAGGAAGCCCACAGCACCTGGGGCTCACGAGCAAAGTAGAAACACAACATATGCATAACGCACAGGCCCATGAGGCCTGAAATGCAGAGAGCCCCGACTCCTGTAGGGATGTTATATTTAACTGAACATTAAAATTAATTACTGGAACACGCTCATACTTCTAATGGGTGAGTCAGGGTGTGTCCATCAAATATTCCTGTACTAGGAGGGAACCCACACATACCACAATTTTTCATGGGGTCCCAACTTTCCTGGATCTGGCATTGTCTGTAACTGTGGATTACTAGTAATTAGCTTCCAGTGAAGTTAGTTCACAGAAGCTAATATGGCAAGAACCTACACAATCAACATTCCTGAGAAACATAATTGCTTAAAAGTTACTTTTGTAACAATCACAGAACACTAACCACAAAAATAGCTTTTTGCAGCAAGATAATACTTCTAATTCAAACATTTTGCATCCTGATGTCAGGTCATTATGCAGACAAAGAAGAAGATTCCAGCTTTACCACACCACTGGAAAAAATATCTCAGATACCTACCTGTCCTAGCTCCAAAGTGACATTGACTTCATTATACTTCAAGCCTAAAGAGAGAGGAGGACTTTGCAACCAGCGTTCAGTTCCATCAATAGCGTTGGTTATCGGATGAGCTTTATTGGGATCGGCGGCATTGCAAAAGTCACAAAATTGTCCCTGAAAGACAACCAAACAGAAGATTTATGATAAGCTTGATATGAATGAGACTCTCCAACACTTCAGTAAATATGGACAATAGATGACAATAATGATGGTTTCTTAGCTAGGATTTTGATTTATAAGATTGATATATTTGTTTCATCATTCTTTGCATCATGTTTCTGTTCTTTGTGTAAGGATGTAATTAAAATTAATACCTTAGGTATTATTTTTAATATAGTACTTTTTTCTTCTTCTTAAAAAAAAAAGTCCATTTTCAGAAATACCGTTGTGGAACATCATGACATTATAACTTTACTGATATCCAAAGGCTGTCCAGGCTCCACCTCCACTGAACCGCTTATGTTTTCCTTCTCCCTCCATTTGTAAAGGAGTCCAACCACCCTGGGCTGGGATTAATACAGACAGCCAGTGTGACGTAGTGGATAAGATGCTGGACTTGGATCTAGGAGACCAGGATTCCACTCTCACCCTAGTGTGGCCTTGGGCAAATCACAATCTCTCAGTCTGAGTTCTCTATCTGTAAAGTGGGCATATGTGTGTGTCTGTCTCTCACTGTGGGTCTCTCACTGTGGTCTTCCCCTTGTTCATCCTAGATTGTAAATCCACTGGGCAGGGACCTGTCTCTAAAAATCTGTGACCGTAAAGCACTGTGTATGCCTAGTAGCACTACAGAAAGTAGTAGTAGTAGTAATAAAAGAAGGCCAATAGTCATGGAGTCACTCTGACTCAATTTTTCTATGATTGCTTAATTTCCTTTTTCTCCTCCAGCTTGCATGCAGCGCACTTTCTGGGTGTTTTCAACAGGTAGGGAGGCCAGAGTTGCTCCATGAGGCCCTACGCAGCAACTCCTGTGGGAACAGGGCAGAGAGTCCTTCAGACAGGCAGACCCACACACAGATCCCACGAGTGGGGGAACAGCAGCCACCCTTCCCCCCACTCTAGTTCAGCCAGAAGCCCATCACATGGGCAGAACCTTAGAATTCTGCTCCTGTGGAAGCAGGCTCAGACCGCTGGAGGAAGCAGCCACTGCTACCGCCTGTCAGCTGGTAGAGCTGACTAGGGGACATGTTCCCCAGCCACCAGCCAGTCTGTTGGAGCAGACCCTGGGGAGGAGGAAGAGCTGACACTCTCCCAGGATATCACCCTCTCCTCCCTGGAGCCCTGCAGGATTGCAGTCAACCTGGGCAGAATCGCAGCACCTGGGATTTCAATCAGTCCCTTTGTCCCAATCAGTCCAAGAAGTCAGAGCTGGATTTGGAGCAGAAATCCTCCTCTTTCCTGAGGTTCCCTTTGCTGCCACGGCTGCTTCGGCACCTCCCCAGGTTCATTCCAACAGCTGACAGCAGCTGAGAATGCTCTTGCAGTATTCTCCCCATTGAACTTCATACTGAATGTTTTCCCACACACTTTTTTTGAGTTACAAGAGATGGCAAGGCCAGGAGCAAATCAAACAAAACCACCAATACTGTTAAATGATTTTAAAAAGCAAGGTGTGCAGATAACCCTACTTGATTAAAATACTTCAGCACAAGCTTAAGTTCACTTCTGTTCATAAAACAATTCAAATCTCATCACTTTTTAAAATTAAGGGCACTTTCAGATGAACTTATGAATTTGGGAGGCGGGACATGCATGCAAATTAGGTGCAGCTTTGATAACATTGGAATGGCGTGGCACACAAAGGGTACTTTCAGACATGACGCTAACCACCCTTTAACCACCCTTGGTGGTTATTTATGCATGTTTCAGGGCTGCATAGGGCACCAATACAGCCCTGCAACATGCATAAATAACCACCAAGGGTGGTTAAAGGGTGGTTAGCGTCATGTCTG
>QEPC01012606.1:1991280-2001574 GCA_003113815.1 Sphenodon punctatus | reverse complement strand
GGCTGGGGGGCGGGGCCACGTTGCGTGGCTTCGTTTGCCCTCGGTCGGTCATGTTGTGCTGTCGCTGTTCCAGACGGGGCTTCCCCGCCATTCTCGGTCGTCTGTGTACTTGCACGGGTGTTTCCTGGGATGGGTGTTTGGGTGCTGGGTGTTTGCGGGTCCCTCCCCTTTCCTTCCCACCACCCCCGTGGCTCTGTGCTGGGACTGTGTGGAGCCAGCTCCATTGTAGCAGCTGTCACCCCATCTCCCTCCCGCCCCGCCCGTACGGGTCCTGGAGGCTGGGGGGCGGGGCCGCGTTGCATGGCTTCATTTGCCCTCAGTCGGCCATGTTGTGTCGTTGCTGTGCCGGGCGGGGCTTTCCCGCCGGTCCCGGCCATCCGTGTACTTGCATGGGTGTTTGCTGGGTGTTCCCCCGGATGGGTGTTTGGGTGCTAGGTGTTTGTGGGCGCCTCCCCTTTCCTTCCCACCACCCCCACGGCGCTGTCCGTGTAAATGTTTCCCTGCTCGGCACCGCTGGATGTTCGCTGGGTGTGCTCACCCACCCATCCATACCCATCTCCACCCATCGGCGCTGCTGCGCCGTCTATGTAAAAAACACCTAAATTAGCAGCATGTTCCAAACTGACAGCAAAGGGTGCAGCAGCACAATGTCAACAGCTGTTTAACCGTTAGTGACACACGGTTAAACAGTTTTTCACCAGCCAAGGCTGTTGAAAGCAGATATCCTCAACCTAGCACTTTAGTATACTGTCTACACTCTCATGCAAACCATTTTAAACACCAGTGCAGCTGCACTCGTTTTTTCTGACAAGTACAGAATGTACTTTGTGTCCGGCACTACGGAGTTCACTAGCAAGTCAATGACAAGTCTGATTCTGTCTCACTCAGCACTTTGCCTGTCGGCCTCAGTGAGAGGGTTAACTCATAAAAATATCTCAAGGGTCATTAGAGAAAAAGCTTCACCAAAGCCCCAGGTATGCAGCTATTTCCACATTATAACAAGAGAGTCGTCCAGTCATAATAATAATAATATGGTTCGCTTTTACTTGTATGGACTAGTAAAAGACGTATTTTATCCATATTATTCAATCTTATTACAGCCCTATGCAATCACTGATAATTAAATAAACAATTGGTAAAGTTTAAACTCAGTTTTAATATTGGGCCCCTGCCCTTCCTTCAAGGAAGAACCTTTGTGGGGGGGGAATGGACTCTGTAAATTTCATCTAACAAAGTTTCAGACACATTCTTCAGTTGAGATGGAGGGTGTAACTACAAGTTACCCATTTCCCTGAAAAAAAGACCGGATTCCCCCTTAGTTTACCATTGCACGTACCATGAGATTTACGCAGTTCTCAGAAGATCCAAAGCTGGCTGTTGCCTTGTGCTCTCACTGGCTGTAGCTGTCTCTGAATCGCATTCTTTCCCAAAAACACACACACAATGAAGGAAGAAGCAGCCTATGCTGTTTTGCTTTGTGCGTTTGGGCGGAGGGATCGCCCTCTGGTTCCATTTAGCATGAACAATGCAGAATTTCATTTGAGGGGCTGCACCGGGATCAAGGAAACATTCTTCCACAAAGAAATATCCTTTCTTCACTATGTGGACGTGGAGAGGGGCATAGTCCCGTGGGTCCAATCTATTTGCCTCTGCTGGTTGACCCTAGAGATATTTATTAAACAAAACCAGTGCTGGTCCCTGACTACCAGATCACTGCCGTATACAAGATATAGCCCAGCATCCTGTCTCTGACAGTGGTCAGCTTTGGGAGCTTCAGAGAAGTGCACAGCAAATCATAAAGGAGCAACTGTTAAGTCCCATCCCCTGGCAGTCAGAAGTCTCATCCAATCCCCTGTAGTCAGGGGGGCTTATCATAGAGTTGTTAATTTTCTAGAAAATGTTCAGTGTTCATATTTCATATTCTAATCTTCCTGAGGCTTTTTGGTGGGGGTGAAATAAAATTAGCAGTAGGACAGACTGGAGGATTGTATAAAAGGTATCTGTATGTGTTTGGTGTAGCCTGGGCATTATAATAATGTTATTTATATCACAGTTTATAGGCTATTATAAAAGGGCAGGGTTAAGGTGGCAGGTGTGATGTGGCCTTGACTTAAGGTAATTTTTCAAGATACAATTTTAAGTACTACAGCCAGTACGGGCTGGCTCCACAAAGCCACTGCCATCACTGGAGACAGTACCCGGAGCTCCTGAAGATTCTCTGCTGCTGCCAGAACTAGCTTCCAGGAAGCCAATAAAACAGCCAGCAACCAAGAACCCTGGAGAACTGCCGGTGTCACTGACAGCTTCCCTCTCCCCCCTTCCGCAGCTGCCACTGCCACAAGGGAGGTCCTGTTCCTCCCTGAACACTTAAGTTTCCTGTTCAAATGCCAGAGAGAACACCTTAGAGGGAATCACCTTCTCCAGGGCTCTGGGGGCAGTGGCAGCTTGTGGGGGGAGGAGGGAGAGCACATACAGCCTGTAGGCCAATAATCTGTATAAGGGCCACAGGAAACGGCCTCATGGCTGCCTGTTGGCCCCAGGCCACATGCTGAACACTCTTAGTACAGAGTTATGCAATTTTTGCCTTAACTGTACCTTGAACCAAAGGATTTTTGTTTATTGTATCTTTCTATTACCTAGGGCTTCGCTAACAGTGACACCCATCCACCCTTACTAGCTCTAAGCTGAAAAAGCAGAAGCATGAAGAATGCACAGAGAACTAACTGGAGGGCGGGTTATGGAAATCTGCATGTTAGGAAAAAGAAAGCAGACTGAAGGGACCAAGGGCAGGTGAGCAGGAAAAATGTTTGTGACCAAAGATCGAACAGGTTCTTTGGGTGGGGCAGGGTTACAAAAGCTGAAGGGGAGTGACTATTAAACCTGTTTATAATATAAAAACATTGTGATTTTAATACAAATAAACAAAGACAGAAAATGTTCTGGAAAAATATCCCTTGATAATTTTCCAAACAGAAAATTTTCTGACTTGCATCTCTACATCCCCTGACCAACAGCTTTTAATGGACCTAGGGTAATTTCAGACGTGCCGCGGCAGCTCCCTGCCACAGCATGGAATCGTGAAATCACCCCCCTCCGGAATCGTGCCAGCCGGACAACAGACGTGCCGACGGATTCTGGAGGGGAATTGGGGGAGGGGCTGCGCGGCCCAACGTGCAACTGCACAGCTGGGATGTTACCACTCGCCTCCCGGGGTCTGGACCACGGCCCGGAATCGGCGGCGGTAACATCCACCGATTCCGGGCCGTGGGGCGGTAACAGACGTGACATTACCACGGTCAATCACGGTCAATCCCCCCGTGATTGACCATAGTAACGTAACATCTGTTGGGCCAAAAAGAGATTCCCACCGGGTGTTCACCCCCGGCGGGAATCGTTTTGACCACACTTCTGGAGCTCTGGGCGGCCGGAGGGCTGGAAGCGTGGTCAAAGAGATTCCCGCCGGGGGTTAACATCTGGCAGGAATCTCTTTTTGACCCAACAGATGTTACGCCACCACGATCACCATGGGGGATTCACCGTGATTGACTGTGGTGGCGTAACGTCTGAAATTAATTACCCCTAGTCTCCCAGAACTTATGCAGTCCCTTTTTGAACCCTGGTATTCTACTGGCCTTCACAACATCATGAGGTTTCTACACCTACAAATGTGCTAGCTTTAGTTTACCACTCTTCTAATAGCAGTAATGGTGGAATTCCTATTGGAGCCACATAACCATGTGGCAATACGTCAGACAGCAGTTGGTTGACATAACTGTCACAAGAGTAAAGTTGCAGTTTACTAATGTAGGCACAGCTTGCCAAATACACCTAGAGAGTGTTACAGATTCTATCAAGACTAAAAGTTATCAAATTATGAGTCAAGACCCCAAGCAGGGTTGTACCATCTGTGGATGGAGTTGTAACCATAATAATATGTGGTGTATTTTGCAGGTCTTTGTTGCTTGCTGGATTCACAGAATTATATCTAAATCTCATAATGGTGTCATGGAGATCAAATCTGGTAACCCACTGAGAATGTACAACAATCACCAGAAATAAATGGGAAGAGGTTACTGTCTGCCCTAGGCGGCTACCATGTTTAAATGCAGCTATGGCTTGAATTGTTTCTGGTGTGGTTCTGAAATGGTCTCAGAATTTGCTTTCCGACAGCCGTGTTCTTACACTGCTAGCCACATTCTTGATAGTCTGTAGCATTATTTTACAGCATTATTTAAACAAGGTTGTTAGAAGAGCTCGCTCGTCTCCATTCTCTACTGTACAAGGAACAGCTATGTGTGGTTTCAACTATACTATGAAGTGGACTTTAGAATATAGAAGTGAGAAGACAGAAAACGGAATCAGGAATACAAAATATGTATGTTGAGGTACAAGGGAAGTTATTTCAAAGTAACTGCGGAACTTGAGGATCTGAAGTCAAGATTTAATCATTTTCCTGCGCGTAAATCAAAGAGCTTTCCTGCAACAGCTGGAGTTTCAGTTATTTAAAATACATTCCACAAGAACTGCCAACAACGATGAGTGAGAGATGAAGGAAAATGAGTTGTTGGACAAAAGCATTCTCCCCTGCACCCCACTGGCAATATCTGCAGGCAGGCATTCCATACTGAAATCTGTCTGGTAGAGTTCATCTCTCAATTCCAGGAGACTGGGCCTCGGGACATTGTTTGAATTTTGGCTGGAATTCATCACCAGGGCAGGTGTGCATTTGTTAGTGATCTCATTATCTCATTATCCTCATCTCCGGTAGTATTCCTGAATGTACAAATCTGTAAACTCCAAAAAGCACTTTATTAAACTATACCACCAATTATTACAGCAAATGAAGAGCCAGTGTAGCCTACAGGATAAAGTCTTGGACTTTTGAGACCAGGGTTCAAATCCTGTCTTAACCAGGAATTCACTGGATGGATCTGGGCAAGTTACTATCTCTGTCTCAGTTTCCCATCTGTAAAATGGGAATAATGGCCTTACATGTCACAGGATGGAAATGAGGGTGAACTAGGTAATTATTATTATTTACTTAGATTTTTATTCCACCCTATCCCTTTGACTCAGGGTGGCTTACAATTCTTTTAACTTACTAGCTGTAACATTAACAACTAACTAATTAACTCAACTCTTAATCCTCACAGCAACCCTGTAAGGTAGGTTAGGCTGAGAGATCTGTGGCCGTTTTGCACTGCTGGGCGGGTGGGTGGGTGGGTGGGTGCGTGGTTGGGGGGGCCGTCCATGCGCACAGCACAGTGGTGAGTGGGGGGATGGGTGTCCACCCATGGAAACACCATGGGTAGTGGGTGGAGGTGGGTGTATGCTCCCAGCACACACCCATCTCTACACAAAAAAACAGAGTTTGCACCCATGGGAAAGGGAGCGCACCCACCCAGCGGCACTGTGTGAAAACAGCCTGTGACTGGCCCAATGTCACACAGTGAATTCATAGCTGAGGTGAGTCTGGTACATTGGCCTACTCCTACTTCCTGATCCACGTATTGTACTCTTAACCGCCACACCACAAAGGACTTTGAACAATAAAAGGTTCTATGTAGATGCTAAATACTAATGAATGTAAAGGTTCCATCTACAGTAAGCAATCATGTTGCAAGATTTGGTGATGGCATAATACCCAATGTGATTGTGATCCATTTAACACATCAGTTATGTTCCCAAATACTAATTCTTATTTGCAAACTACAATTAGTACATTCTCAGGACAGCCCCAGAAATGTCATCTGCCATCCTGATCACAGTGTAATGTACTGCATGGTGAGTGTCTTCATTTAAAACCATTCTAATTCAGTGGGTGTTCCACCTACCAATTTTCTGATTAGCAAGAATAGACTGTATATGATATTGTGGATTAGACTGTAAATTACAGGCTGCCCCTGTATTTGGTGTTGGAGTTGTATGAAGGGGTCCCTCCACAGTGAATGTCCCGGAAGAAATTCTTGATTACTCACTCAGAATTTCCTCTAGGGTACCCTGGAAATGTAAGCATTGGCACCCGATGTAAGGCTTCAGTGAGCAGTACCTTCTGCACCAGACAAGTATCCTGCTCCTCATGTCCTTTACAGGCTACTAATGGAATTGTCATTGAATCAGTGACTCCAATCACTATTTATTATTATTATTATTTATTATACTTTATGAGGCAGAAGAGCAAGGGATGTTCTTTGCACCCAATCGTACAGACCCAGTCATAATTTGGCCCCATGCATACAGGTGCACCATACCTGGCAAGCTATGAAGTGAGTCAAGTGCAGCTTCCTGCCTTACCATGAAGTTTCCAAGCTATTCTGGCTATTATCACTCTCAGCCTTAGAGTTACTGACAAACAGGGCAGTTCTCTGTCCAGATCTTTTTTGTACCTACTGAATGTGTGTGTGCATGTTTGTTCAAATTCTCTTATATAAGCTCAATTTCCATAGGAATTTAATGCATTTCTGTCCACTTTTTTACAAAGCTAACTGCAAACAGAGATCTTCTTTTATTTGAACTTGAGAGGTGGAGCACTTCATATTATGTACATTATAGTGTTATCACCTTTTCCATGACTGGATTTTCCTGGCCTTTTGAAAGAATTTCCAACCCCTCTTGAACTACAACAACTGCTGGTAAACTTCAGAAGTATTCATGTTATGCGTCTCAATGGGGCTTTGTTAAAACTGTAGAGAGACGCTGCAGGGATCACATTTATACAAATACTGTAAGAAGCACAACATACTTCCTTGTGCCAGGGCAGAGCTATCAGTAATCCTTCTGGGAGCTTGGATCAGGCACAAATCACA
Organism: Sphenodon punctatus; assembly: GCA_003113815.1. Lineage (NCBI taxonomy): Eukaryota > Metazoa > Chordata > Lepidosauria > Sphenodontia > Sphenodontidae > Sphenodon > Sphenodon punctatus. The sequence continues at coordinate 1,994,768 of QEPC01012606.1, read as the reverse complement.
ACTGGCCTCTAACCTAGGAGCTGTAAAGTAGATAATTTAAATAGGAATCTCTACTTTTCTGTATCACCAACTTGCATATTTACAACTGGTTATTAATACATAAGAAGGCAAAGGCAAAAAAGGCTATTGCATCTTGACTTGATTCATTTATTTGATTTTGATTCTCTGTAGTTTACTTTAAATTTCTCATACTTCATAGCAACTTAATATGAGATCTCATTGCAATGTTCCTTTTACATCACTGATTGAAAAAAGACTGCTGGGCTTTCTACTCATCTATCATAACAAGGTCTGAAAAATAAGGTTCTGCTGAATATATAAGAAAGGAAGGTTGGCATTGTGATTAAAATTAAGAACCAGTAGTCAGTAGTTATAAATTTTGCTCCTGGCTCTGTCACAGATTTCCCCTGTGACTTTGGGTGAAAACAGACATGACACTAACCACCCTTTAACCACCCTTGGTGGTTATTTATGCACGTTGCAGGGCTGTATTGGTGCCCTATGCAGCCCTGAAACATGCATAAATGACCACCAAGGGTGGTTAAAGGGTGGTTAGCGTCATGTCTGTTTTCACCCTTTGGTGTCACCATATTGAGCCTAATCCAAGACTCACATGCATGCACTGCACACACACAGTACGCACTGCATGGGCAAGGTTTGGATCAGGCCCTTTGTCGCTGTTTTCCCATCTGCAAAACAGAATGTTGTGTCACTTGTCAGTACTGAATCGGATACAGAATTTTGAGATCTCCTGAGCAAAGACATCAGAGAAATGTAAAGCAGAGGAAGAAAGACAGAGAATACATTGTGATGTAGTGTGGTTGAAAGGCATGATAGGCTGGATTTTTCTAAACTGCACATCACTTGTGGTCTGCTCCCTGCAGAAAACTAGAAAGAGGAAGCATTCTGCCAATCAGATTTTAAAGGTTTATGGCATATTAAAACATGCAACCAATTCCAATAAAAGTGAATTGCCTGTACATTGATAGATGCATGTATCATTGTGTTCTGTACGCACTACAGTTACAAATGACACCCCTCAAACTTGTAACACCCTTTCCACTTTATGTTCAGTATTTAACTTCTAATTTTTTCCAACCTCAGCACTCTCCTCTAGTTCCTTCATCCCTCAAAATCTTTTGGGAAGTATGAAGAGTATTTTGCAAATCATCTCCAGCATTGCCATCTGCATATTCATTGCACTGGGTCATTTTGGATAAACCTTAGTTTTTTCTCTTTCTCCAAATGACAAGTTCATATAAGTTGCTGGCAAAGCACCTAGGTAGGTATATTTTATTTTTATGTCTGTCTTAGGGCACACCCTAGTGTGATGAGCAAATAGGCCAGTTTCATCAATCAATCGTCCTCCTCCTCCTCTCTCCCTGTTTCCTTTGAGAGAGAGAGAAAAGAGTAACTTTCTCTCAGCTTTATTTCATGTGCCATAGAAAGCTTTGGTAACTTGCAGCAAGAAGCTTAAAGGATAGAATATGAGGGTCAGAAATTTTGTTCTTGTAAAAACCGGAAAATATTGTTCTTTTAAAATACAACTTGTCTCTCCTTTCTCACCCCTACCCCCCCAAAAGTCCTGCTAGTAGAGCAGCTACCAATGCAACATAGCCCCAGACATTTCTTTCCAACACTAAAGAATTGGAAAGGATTCTTTAGCTGCCAGGTGTTAAAAGCTGTAAGAGCTGGTTTATCCTGCCAGGCTCACACTTCTTCAGTGAGTGAGAAAGAGGGAGAGAGCAAATATGTTCTGCAACCTGCAGCAAGCAGCCTTCTAGCTGAGTGCAGACACTTCTCTAAATTATATAAAGAGAGCCTGGCAAAGTGGCATATTAAGCAGCAGTTTGTGTCACTTCCTTCAACAGGGAGGAAAGTGGGGAAATAGAGCTGCGGAGTCTGCTCCCTTTCCAGCACTGAAATGGAAGGGCATGGGGCAGGGGAATACACATACAATAGCCAGCCCTCTCCAACCAACTGAAAACAAGTTTTCATTTATTAGCAGTAATATGTGGCCACTGCTCTCTTTCACTCCCTGCCCAAAACAGTCTGAGTCACTTTAAAATATGGAGCAAAACATGTATTTAAGCAACCATTTAAGTCAATTTCCTGTTGGAAACTGATATTACATACTAGAGGGTCAACTAAACTGCATTATAATAGTAATGTACAGTGGTGCGTATTCTTAACACAAGGGCTGTCTGCCAGGAGGGTAACAACACTCCTTTCCATCGCTCCAGTGCCCCCAGGGCAATGCTGAATAAGTTTGGGGGAGCGAAGGGGTTACAAAGATCATGGGAATAACTTTGAGCTAAAATTTGAGGCTGATGCTAACCTACATAAGCTCTGTCCCCATAGCCCTGGGATTGTGGGAGGATGAAATTTGTGGGAATCCCTAACTAGAATTACTCCCATGCCAATGACTATTGTAGGGGATGCAAAGATTTTGCTACACATAAATATGAAGCTGTTCTACTTCTGGGGTGGCAGAAGCGATAGCGAAAAATATTGGGGCTACCCACTGCCACCATCACTGCTCACCCCCCTGTATCTCTGCCCCTCTTTTCCTCCGCAGCCCACTCTAACCAAGGTGGCTGGTTGCCCTCCCTTGCCCCAGCTCCCTCCCACTCTCCATGCTGCCCCCATCAGGCGACGCGCAGGCCAGGGGCAGCGTTACCTGGATGGTCTGTCCCGCGGGAGAGGCGCCCGGTCCTCCCACCAGCTTGCAGTAGAGATCCAACCGGGGCCTCACGCCGCCGCCGCCACTCTCCTTCTCCCCGCAGGTGGCTGTCGCCCGGATACTGGTTGCCTCGGCCAGGTTGAAATAGGGGGGATGGAGGCTGAGCCCGGTCCCCCGGGAGTCTGAGGGAGCCGCAGCCCCTGCCGGGCAGAGGAAGAGGGGGGAGAGTATGAGAATGATCCCAGCGCTCGGTGCCAGGACTCGAGAGGGAGCTGCCCGGCTCCTCCCCATCTTCAGCGAGGTCTCCCCACACCGCTCGCTCCTGCCCCGGCCGCCACACCACAGGGGTGTCCCAGGCTGCCCCTGACGGGGTCGCACCACGGGGAGGCGGCGAGGACGGAGAGCGGGCTCCCTCCTCCGCGCTGCCGGAGCCTTTGTTTTGTGCGGTGGATTGTCCCGGCGTAAACACACCCCCCTGCTGCTCGGCAGTCAGGATCGCACAATTCAGGGAAAGCCTGAGGCTTCCTATAAAATAAAATCCGATCCTCCCAGTGCTGGGTTGGTCGAAGCAGCCGGAACCGGACAATTAATGAACAGCGACAGACAGCAATAAGATTTGGGTCCTGAGAAGAATGAGGGAAAATAGAAAAGTGGAGAGCTCTTCTACAATGGATAGTGTAAAGAGATGGAGACAATGTAATTCAGGTGAGCCCTTGTATTGGACCAACTAGCTGGTGAGATTATGCAAGCTTTCCGCACAACTTTGTAGTAGGAGAGGCAGAGATGGACCCTGTCTGAGGCTGTT
>QEPC01012606.1:1913371-1932615 GCA_003113815.1 Sphenodon punctatus | reverse complement strand
GTGTGTGTGTGTGTGTGTGTGTGTGTGTGTGTGTGTGTGTGTGTGAGAAAGAGTATGTGAGTATGAATGGGGATTGAGGGGTGTGTGAGAGGTGAAAGTGTGTGTGTAAGCTTGAATGTGTGTGTGTGTGTGTGAGAGAGAGATGAAAGCGTGTCTGACAGTGTAAGCTGAATGAATGTGTGTGAAAAAGAGAGGTGAGATCATGTGTGTGAGTATGAATGGGTGTGTGTGTGAGAGAGGAAAGCATGTGACAGCGTAAGCTTGAATGTGTGTGTGTGTGAAAGAGAGAAGTGAGAGCATGTGTGTGAGTATGAATGGGTGTGTGTGAAAGAGAGATGAAAGTGTGTGTGTAAGCTTGAATGGGTGTGAGTGAAAGAGAGAGGTGAAAGCATGTGGGTGTGAGCTTGAATGGGTGGGTGTGTGTGTGTGAAAGAGGTGAAAGTATGTGTGAGAGCTTGAATGGGTGTGAGTGAAGAGAGAGAGGTGAAAGGGGGTATGTGAGTTTGGGTGTGTGTGTGAGAGAGGTGAGAGCAGGTGTGAGATAGAGCGAATGAATGAATGTGTATGAGAGAAGTGTGTAACAGAGAGAAGGGTGTGTGTGTGGGTGAGTGTGTGCGCGCGAGGGGGAGTTGCTCCCTCTACCCTGCTCCCCCTCCCATGGCGGGACAGCCTTCACCCCCTGATGGCTGCCCCCACTCCCCCATGGCTCCTGGAGGGGGAAAGGGAGCCACCCCCCTGCCCAAGGAGAGGCCCAGCAGAACGTTCCTGCTGTCCCCTCCTGCTTAGCAACCTAAGCCTGCCAGCCTCCAGCCCGGCTCCCAGAAGACCCAGGCCCAGCAGCAGCTGAGATAAGGGCCACCGGCCAATGCATATTCCTCCTCTTTCTTGATATGAGCTCATTTGTGCTGCTACACGCTTCTGTGAGGCTTTGGGAGTAGAGTGGGGCCATCTGGGGGATGGTTTGGGAAGGGGCTGGGGGTGCTGTGATCGTGGGGGAGTTATTTCATGTTTGATACATTTAACTGGGTTTTTAGTGCTTTGGCGCTTGAGACCCTTAAATCCAAGATCTGGAAAGGGGTCACACTGACAAAGTTTTGCTGAGAGCTGCGTTTGGCTGCTCTGGGCCTGAGGTTCAGTTCCTCATTCCTGCTTTCATGGGGGGTGCTGTGTCCGTGGGGGGGTTGTTCGATTTATGTTTGATCAGCTGGATCTATGTTTGAACGCCTGTGTTGGGAGTGTAATAGGAGCCAGGGCTCCTGGGTGCTGGGAGCCAGGGCTCCTGGGTTCTCAGGGAGGGGAGTGGGGGCTAGTGGGTTAGTGCAGGGGGGACTGTGTGTGGTAAAATGGTTTGGAAATCCTGAGAGAGATGTCACTGCAAGTCATGCGATTTCAGTTGTATTCAAAATGCTGGAAATGGAATGTGCGTGGTAAAATTGGACTCAGGCTGTGACTGGGGTGCTTTACAAGGAAATTTATAAATGGGTCCCTGTGTTTTGGGTTTACAAATTATTTATTTTAAGCTTGATGTGCATGTAGACTGTTTTCTTCCATCTGATGTTAACCCTGGGAACTCACTGCTGCTGGGTTATGCCATTGCACTGCTGCTGGGTTATGCCGCCTACCGTCCCCCTGGCTCCGCCCCTAGGTCCTCCGGCCTTACTGCCCTAGTGCCCCTCCAACATCAAAAGCCACCAGCCGCCCCTGCGCATGGAGCTGAGTGGGCCCCGCATTTTGTGTTTGACCAGGGCCCTGCAATTTCTAAGGCTGGCCCTGTGTAATAATGCATGATGGTGGAGAGATGTCTGATGTGCTTTCATAGGGCCAAATGGGTCAGTAAGCATGTGTCTGGATGAAGCGTCTGTTTGGGAATTCTGGGAAGAGTGTGTATTATTGCGCACATGAGTTTCCATGATGTGCCCTTTGTGCATGGCCATTGGGTGATGAATATCAGCAAGCATGCGGACAACGGTACTATTTTTGCAAAGCACTTGCTCTTGGAGATCTGCGGATGAGAAGTGCTACATCAGACCTTGCGAAAAGAAGACGATGCTATTGATTTGTATGATGCATGTGATTATTCACAGACCACGTGGTGTAACCTAACTGTGCGGGTTCCTAAGCGTGAGTGGACGGTGCAATGAGAGTGCAGTTCCCTGGAAACAGCAGGACTTGTGTTGTTGCTGCTGCTGCTGCTGCTCAGACGCGGTGCTGCAGCAGACTCTGCTTCCAGTCACACTGCCGGGCGAGCGTATGATCGCCATTCTGCCAAGAAGCAGACTGGCTGGAAAGTGCTGGGGAAAGCAAGCCGGCTGCACTGCTTCCCCGGAATGAGCTGTTCCTGTGATCTAAGAGATGTCTTTCAAGGTAAACTCTTTCCACCGCACTGCCGTGATGTGCATATCGGATCCCTATCCTTGCTGTTGCTGCTATTGCTATGTCCCGTTAGCACTGCAGAGATGCCGTGGCTTTGGCAGCAGGCCTTGCTGATCGGCTGCAGGACTCAGCCTGCCCATTCCTCTGAACAGAGCCTTGGCTCTGGTTCCCCTCTTCCATGGGCAGGACACTTCCTCGCCTTCACCGTGGGGTGGTCCCGACGAGTAGTGGACTGGACACTAGGACACAGAATGCACCGGCTGGATTTGTTTAGTTTTCACATAGATCATTCACTATCACCCTATGGTGACGGCTCAGAACTCTCTCTGTGTGGATCTTGACGAGTCATCGTGAGGTTAAGTTCATGGTGGGGTAATTAAACATATGACTAGGGGTAGCGGAGGATCTTGGGAGCACACACTCACTCTGCTCTAGCAGCACCGGAAACTGCTGGCATATATATTTCTGGTCATAAAAGCCCATCTCTATCTTAATCTTGATACTTGTGTAAAGCAAACCTGGGAACATTAAAACTGCAAGTTGAGGAAATACGCTAATTTGGTATTTTAGCAGTGCTTAGCTTAGACAATTAAAAAATAATCTGTGCATTAAGCAGATACAAATGCATAGTAACTGTAGACCGTTTAAAATTTGCTTATGACAACAAATATATAAAATATATGCTGGGAGCAGGGCTGTATCCTCTGTAATCTTGGCAGCATAGTTCTGAATTTTAACCCCACTCCCTGGTACTGGATTTTAAAATGGGAATCATTTTTTAAAACAATGTTTTATTGTTTTACTTTGTTTACCATTTGCATTTCATTTGGTGAACCTAGACTGGATAGTTTCATTTTCTGTGTCACTTTTAGGGCTCATAAAATGAGTGTGTCTTTTGGCAGATGCTGTCTAGATTCTGCCTGGAACACTGCTGTTGTATTTTGGCTATGGTGCTGGGGAAATGTTTACATTTTAAAATCTCAGTAGGTCTTGATGATATGAGTCAGCCCCATGGGAACATGTTTGAGCAAGAGTTGCAATATGTCCCTGGAACTTGATTTTAGCCAAGAAAATATCGAGTACAAAAGAGACTAATAACGATCCATCAGAAGAGCCTTAGACATACCAGTAAAGAGAGATGCTGAATGTTGTGATTTTTTTGCCATGAATTTCTAGTGGGTGACNGGCCTTACTGCCCTAGTGCCCCTCCAACATCAAAAGCCACCAGCCGCCCCTGCGCATGGAGCTGAGTGGGCCCCGCATTTTGTGTTTGACCAGGGCCCTGCAATTTCTAAGGCTGGCCCTGTGTAATAATGCATGATGGTGGAGAGATGTCTGATGTGCTTTCATAGGGCCAAATGGGTCAGTAAGCATGTGTCTGGATGAAGCGTCTGTTTGGGAATTCTGGGAAGAGAGTGTATTATTGCGCACATGAGTTTCCATGATGTGCCCTTTGTGCATGGCCATTGGGTGATGAATATCAGCAAGCATGCGGACAACGGTACTATTTTTGCAAAGCACTTGCTCTTGGAGATCTGCGGATGAGAAGTGCTACATCAGACCTTGCGAAAAGAAGACGATGCTATTGATTTGTATGATGCATGTGATTATTCACAGACCACGTGGTGTAACCTAACTGTGCGGGTTCCTAAGCGTGAGTGGACGGTGCAATGAGAGTGCAGTTCCCTGGAAACAGCAGGACTTGTGTTGTTGCTGCTGCTGCTGCTGCTCAGACGCGGTGCTGCAGCAGACTCTGCTTCCAGTCACACTGCCGGGCGAGCGTATGATCGCCATTCTGCCAAGAAGCAGACTGGCTGGAAAGTGCTGGGGAAAGCAAGCCGGCTGCACTGCTTCACCGGAATGAGCTGTTCCTGTGATCTAAGAGATGTCTTTCAAGGTAAACTCTTTCCACCGCACTGCCGTGATGTGCATATCGGATCCCTATCCTTGCTGTTGCTGCTATTGCTATGTCCCGTTAGCACTGCAGAGATGCCGTGGCTTTGGCAGCAGGCCTTGCTGATCGGCTGCAGGACTCAGCCTGCCCATTCCTCTGAACAGAGCCTTGGCTCTGGTTCCCCTCTTCCATGGGCAGGACACTTCCTCGCCTTCACCGTGGGGTGGTCCCGACGAGTAGTGGACTGGACACTAGGACACAGAATGCACCGGCTGGATTTGTTTAGTTTTCACATAGATCATTCACTATCACCCTATGGTGACGGCTCAGAACTATCTCTGTGTGAATCTTGACGAGTCATCGTGAGGTTAAGTTCATGGTGGGGTAATTAAACATATGACTAGGGGTAGCGGAGGATCTTGGGAGCACACTCACTCTGCTCTAGCAGCACCGGAAACTGCTGGCATATATATTTCTGGTCATAAAAGCCCATCTCTATTTTAATCTTGATACTTGTGTAAAGCAAATCTGGGAACATTAAAACTGCAAGTTGAGGAAATACACTAATTTGGTATTTTAGCAGAGCTTAGCTTAGACAATTAAAAAATAATCTGTGCATTAAGCAGATACAAATGCATAGTAACTGTAGACCATTTAAAATTTGCTTATGACAACAAATATATAAAATATATGCTGGGAGCAGGGCTGTATCCTCTGTAATCTTGGCAGCATAGTTCTGAATTTTAACCCCACTCCCTGGTACTGGATTTTAAAATGGGAATCATTTTTTAAAACAATGTTTTATTGTTTTACTTTGTTTACCATTTGCATTTCATTTTGTGAACCTAGACTGGATAGTTTCATTTTCTGTGTCACTTTTAGGGCTCATAAAATGAGTGTGTCTTTTGGCAGATGCTGTCTAGATTCTGCCTGGAACACTGCTGTTGTATTTTGGCTATGGTGCTGGGGAAATGTTTACATTTTAAAATCTCAGTAGGTCTTGATGATATGAGTCAGCCCCATGGGAACATGTTTGAGCAAGAGTTGCAATATGTCCCTGGAACTTGATTTTAGCCAAGAAAATATCGAGTACAAAAGAGACTAATAACGATCCATCAGAAGAGCCTTAGACATACCAGTAAAGAGAGATGCTGAATGTTGTGATTTTTTTGCCATGAATTTCTAGTGGGTGACGTGTTGGAGTGCCTGGTCCAGAAGTAGAAGGGTCCGAAAGACTTTTAAATGTTCATAGCCAGTGAATAAATCAGTGAGGTGAAAGAAAAGCCTATAGTTATATGTGGTCTCCATGGTAACTGAAGTGTGGAATGAAGCAGCTGCTGGAAGCTACTGGTCCAAATCCTATCTTGGAGAGTGCTGGTAACAGAAAACTGAGGCACCATATGAAAGGCCACTGTGAGGGAGCTAGGAAAACCCTAGCCTATAACATTGCTGGTTTTCTGCATTCTCTCTTTGGTTCCCTCCTTATTTCAGTACCTGCATTTTCTCCTCAGTTGCCTCTCTTCCGCCTCATTTTATTGTTTACACCACGTGAGTAACCTGCAGTTCAGAGCAGCTTTTTATTTGTCCCCTTTCTAATTCCTGAATCTGGCCCATGAATCCAGTTCCTGCCATCAAGCACTGAAAGAGTGAGCTCAGGGAAAGGGAGGAGAGATGCAGAGATGAAGATACCTCTTCATCTCAAGTCTAGGGAATGGATGTACGNGTCTTTACTCCCCGACAAAGATTCCAAGACATTGTCACCTTAGTCAGATCTATCTCCCTGCATCGGCTTCAGTCTGTCAAGGTTTTCCAGCGACTCCTGGGTTTGATGGCATCTACTACTGTCTCTACCCAATTCGCTAGACTATTCATGAGACCTCTGCAACTATGGATGCTAAAGTTATTTGACCCTATAATTGATTCCCCTGTAAAGATGCTAAGGATTTCTAAAGCAACTGTTGATTCCTTGACTATCTGGTGTAAGGAGTCCTTTGTTTTGTCAGGCAGACTTTTCAGGATATCCTCACCTTCCCAAGTTTTGACCACTGACGCTTCTCTAACAGGCTGGGGGACTCACCTGCAGGACCTCGACATCTCGGGGACATGGAGTGCGGCTCAGAGGAAATCCCATATCAACATCTTGGAGATCAGTGCTATTCAAAAAGCACTCCTGTTGTTTGCTCCCCTCCTTCGAGGTTAACATTGCCTGTGACAACATCATGGCAGTATGGTACTTAAACAAACAAGGGGGAACAAAATCACCTCTGCTTTGTCAAATTGTCCTAGATATTTGGCACTGGGCAAGGAGTCACGATATATTCCTTATTGCTTCCCATGTAGCAGAGGCCCATAATTCTAGGGCTGATATTCTCAGCAGACGCCACCATTCTCTTCTCAGAGAACCACGAGTGGGAACTATCATCACAAGTATACAATACATTAGTGGCCCTATGGGGCTCTCCCACCTTGGATCTTTTCGCCACATCCCTGAACTCAAAGTGCTCTCTTTTTTGCTCTAGAGCTGCTCACAATCCCAGGTCCCTAGGGGACGCTTTTGCTCAAGATTGGTCTCTACAACTAACCTATGCTTTTCCTCCAATACCTCTAATCCCTTTAGTTCTGAACAAGATTCGCACTGAGGGGGCCAACCTCATACTGGTGGTGCTGTGCTGGCCCCGCCAGATTTGGTTTCACCAGCTCCAGAGAATCACCACCTCTTCATTTCTCCTGTCTCAATGTCACAACCTCCTCTCTCTAGAGTGCAGACAAGTTCTCCACCCAGACGTTTACTGCCTCAACCTCCACGCTTGGAGGATTCAAGTACATTCTTAACCTACACCCTGGACGACCAACTTTCACTTGTTCTCAACAATGACATTAGACCCTCGACCAAAAAATCCTACAACTCTAAATGGAAGAGGTTCAGTTTTTGGTTAGAGTCCAAGTCTCTCTCCCCCGCTCAGGTGACTTTGGAGGTAATTCTCCATTACCTTCTTCACCTGGCTGAGAGTGGATTAGCACTTTCTTCATTAAGGGTCCACCTCTCCTCAATTTCTAGGAATATCTCCCTCCCGGGGATTCAATCCTTGTTTGGACATCCATTAGTTTAAAAGTTTTTTAAGGGTATATCTAATTTATTCCCCCACCACCACATTCCATTGTCTCAATGGGAACTTCCCCTAGTCTTGGATCAATTGACTAAATTCCCTTTTGAACCACCTGACCAAACCAAGTTGATTTGTTTCATTGGACTTTAAAGACGGTATTTTTAGTTGCTATTACTTCCCTTAGACGGGTTAGTGAAACAGCCGCAATTAATATTAAAGAGCTTTACCTACAATTTTTCCCTGATCGTTTAGAAATTTCCGCTCACCCCTCCTTTATTCCAAAGGTAGCTTTCAAATTTCACTTGGCACAAAAGATAGTGCTCCCTGTTTTTCCACTCCTCCTTCATGATTCGGATGACCCAAGTGCAGCTAGTGCCTTAGATGTCAAAAGGGCTGTACACCTCTATTTATTAAGGACCAGGGACTGCAGACATACGGATAATCTTTTTGTCTCTCCTTCCCTTCCTCATCTAGGACATAAGGTATCATCCCAAACAATTTCTAAATGGTTGGTGCGTATAATCTCTTTGGCTTGTTAACTGAAAGATCTCCCTCCCCCTCCTAACCTGCGGGCCCACTCCACTAGAGCCATAGGAGCCTCTACCGCTGCCTTTTCTAATGTTTCCCCACAGGAAATATGTAGAGCGGTGACATGGAGCTCCCCACATACTTTTATTAAGCACTATGCTCTGCACTTGGGCTCTCAAGCCCACACATCCTTGGGCACCTCTTTTCTGGGTTCCGTACTTGTTCTTAGCTCTCATATTCTGTGATGTATTAATTTTCGATGTAGCTCTTTGGAGAATTTCTTTTCCTTAGTGAATTTATATACAATGATTGTTTGGAATAAACATTTACTCTGTAAGTACGCAGTCTGTTGATAGAAAATTCCCCCACCGCCTTAGTCTAGGTTTGGTACTCTCCCATTTTTGAGAATGGGAGGAGCCACTCGATGAAGAACAGAAGGTTGCTACCTTATAAAGGTTCTTCGAGATGGCGCCAAACATTCTCACAAATGCCCACCCTTCCAGTCCCGTATGGAATTTTCTTTCTGTTGCTTAAGAGTTGGAAGGAACTGTTGGGCTTAGGTGGGAAGGTACCTTATATACTGTGGGGGCGCATGAGCATCACATGTTTTTCAAACTAGTGAGCTTGGTATATGCCAGTAAGAGAAGGGCGCGCAAGTGCAAACACATTTGTGAGAATGTTTGGACCCATCTCGAAGAACCTTGTTTACAAGGTAGCAACCTTCTGTTACCTGCTGCTGCTGGCTTGCCTGTGCGGAGGAGAAGAGGTCGGAGATGGAGGAGGAGGAGCCGCGGGTCGGCCGCGGGGCAGGGCAGGTGGCACGGGGAGCAAGAGGCAAGAGCAGAGCAGGCAGCGAGGGTGGTGGGGTCCGCACCACCAGGATGAGGATCTCCTGCGGTTCAGCTGGGGGATGGGACCTGAGCGGAGAGGAGGCAGTGCACCGTGTGTGTGAGTTTGAATGAGTGTGTATGTGTGTGTGTGAGTGAGAGAGAGAGCATCATGTGTGTGAGTATGGGGATTGGGGGGGTGTGAGAGATGAAAGTGTGTGTGTGTAAGCTTGAATGGGTGTGTGAAAGAGAGAGAGATAAGAACATGTGTGAGAGTGTATGAATGGGTTTGAGGTGTGTGTGTGAGATGAAAGTGTGTGTGTGTGTGTGTGTGTGTGTGTGTGTGTGTGTGTGTGTGAGAAAGAGTATGTGAGTATGAATGGGGATTGAGGGGTGTGTGAGAGGTGAAAGTGTGTGTGTAAGCTTGAATGTGTGTGTGTGTGTGTGAGAGAGAGATGAAAGCGTGTCTGACAGTGTAAGCTGAATGAATGTGTGTGAAAAAGAGAGGTGAGATCATGTGTGTGAGTATGAATGGGTGTGTGTGTGAGAGAGGAAAGCATGTGACAGCGTAAGCTTGAATGTGTGTGTGTGTGAAAGAGAGAAGTGAGAGCATGTGTGTGAGTATGAATGGGTGTGTGTGAAAGAGAGATGAAAGTGTGTGTGTAAGCTTGAATGGGTGTGAGTGAAAGAGAGAGGTGAAAGCATGTGGGTGTGAGCTTGAATGGGTGGGTGTGTGTGTGTGAAAGAGGTGAAAGTATGTGTGAGAGCTTGAATGGGTGTGAGTGAAGAGAGAGAGGTGAAAGGGGGTATGTGAGTTTGGGTGTGTGTGTGAGAGAGGTGAGAGCAGGTGTGAGATAGAGCGAATGAATGAATGTGTATGAGAGAAGTGTGTAACAGAGAGAAGGGTGTGTGTGTGGGTGAGTGTGTGCGCGCGAGGGGGAGTTGCTCCCTCTACCCTGCTCCCCCTCCCATGGCGGGACAGCCTTCACCCCCTGATGGCTGCCCCCACTCCCCCATGGCTCCTGGAGGGGGAAAGGGAGCCACCCCCCTGCCCAAGGAGAGGCCCAGCAGAACGTTCCTGCTGTCCCCTCCTGCTTAGCAACCTAAGCCTGCCAGCCTCCAGCCCGGCTCCCAGAAGACCCAGGCCCAGCAGCAGCTGAGATAAGGGCCACCGGCCAATGCATATTCCTCCTCTTTCTTGATATGAGCTCATTTGTGCTGCTACACGCTTCTGTGAGGCTTTGGGAGTAGAGTGGGGCCATCTGGGGGATGGTTTGGGAAGGGGCTGGGGGTGCTGTGATCGTGGGGGAGTTATTTCATGTTTGATACATTTAACTGGGTTTTTAGTGCTTTGGCGCTTGAGACCCTTAAATCCAAGATCTGGAAAGGGGTCACACTGACAAAGTTTTGCTGAGAGCTGCGTTTGGCTGCTCTGGGCCTGAGGTTCAGTTCCTCATTCCTGCTTTCATGGGGGGTGCTGTGTCCGTGGGGGGGTTGTTCGATTTATGTTTGATCAGCTGGATCTATGTTTGAACGCCTGTGTTGGGAGTGTAATAGGAGCCAGGGCTCCTGGGTGCTGGGAGCCAGGGCTCCTGGGTTCTCAGGGAGGGGAGTGGGGGCTAGTGGGTTAGTGCAGGGGGGACTGTGTGTGGTAAAATGGTTTGGAAATCCTGAGAGAGATGTCACTGCAAGTCATGCGATTTCAGTTGTATTCAAAATGCTGGAAATGGAATGTGCGTGGTAAAATTGGACTCAGGCTGTGACTGGGGTGCTTTACAAGGAAATTTATAAATGGGTCCCTGTGTTTTGGGTTTACAAATTATTTATTTTAAGCTTGATGTGCATGTAGACTGTTTTCTTCCATCTGATGTTAACCCTGGGAACTCACTGCTGCTGGGTTATGCCATTGCACTGCTGCTGGGTTATGCCGCCTACCGTCCCCCTGGCTCCGCCCCTAGGTCCTCCGGCCTTACTGCCCTAGTGCCCCTCCAACATCAAAAGCCACCAGCCGCCCCTGCGCATGGAGCTGAGTGGGCCCCGCATTTTGTGTTTGACCAGGGCCCTGCAATTTCTAAGGCTGGCCCTGTGTAATAATGCATGATGGTGGAGAGATGTCTGATGTGCTTTCATAGGGCCAAATGGGTCAGTAAGCATGTGTCTGGATGAAGCGTCTGTTTGGGAATTCTGGGAAGAGAGTGTATTATTGCGCACATGAGTTTCCATGATGTGCCCTTTGTGCATGGCCATTGGGTGATGAATATCAGCAAGCATGCGGACAACGGTACTATTTTTGCAAAGCACTTGCTCTTGGAGATCTGCGGATGAGAAGTGCTACATCAGACCTTGCGAAAAGAAGACGATGCTATTGATTTGTATGATGCATGTGATTATTCACAGACCACGTGGTGTAACCTAACTGTGCGGGTTCCTAAGCGTGAGTGGACGGTGCAATGAGAGTGCAGTTCCCTGGAAACAGCAGGACTTGTGTTGTTGCTGCTGCTGCTGCTGCTCAGACGCGGTGCTGCAGCAGACTCTGCTTCCAGTCACACTGCCGGGCGAGCGTATGATCGCCATTCTGCCAAGAAGCAGACTGGCTGGAAAGTGCTGGGGAAAGCAAGCCGGCTGCACTGCTTCACCGGAATGAGCTGTTCCTGTGATCTAAGAGATGTCTTTCAAGGTAAACTCTTTCCACCGCACTGCCGTGATGTGCATATCGGATCCCTATCCTTGCTGTTGCTGCTATTGCTATGTCCCGTTAGCACTGCAGAGATGCCGTGGCTTTGGCAGCAGGCCTTGCTGATCGGCTGCAGGACTCAGCCTGCCCATTCCTCTGAACAGAGCCTTGGCTCTGGTTCCCCTCTTCCATGGGCAGGACACTTCCTCGCCTTCACCGTGGGGTGGTCCCGACGAGTAGTGGACTGGACACTAGGACACAGAATGCACCGGCTGGATTTGTTTAGTTTTCACATAGATCATTCACTATCACCCTATGGTGACGGCTCAGAACTATCTCTGTGTGAATCTTGACGAGTCATCGTGAGGTTAAGTTCATGGTGGGGTAATTAAACATATGACTAGGGGTAGCGGAGGATCTTGGGAGCACACTCACTCTGCTCTAGCAGCACCGGAAACTGCTGGCATATATATTTCTGGTCATAAAAGCCCATCTCTATCTTAATCTTGATACTTGTGTAAAGCAAACCTGGGAACATTAAAACTGCAAGTTGAGGAAATACACTAATTTGGTATTTTAGCAGGGCTTAGCTTAGACAATTAAAAAATAATCTGTGCATTAAGCAGATACAAATGCATAGTAACTGTAGACCATTTAAAATTTGCTTATGACAACAAATATATAAAATATATGCTGGGAGCAGGGCTGTATCCTCTGTAATCTTGGCAGCATAGTTCTGAATTTTAACCCCACTCCCTGGTACTGGATTTTAAAATGGGAATCATTTTTTAAAACAATGTTTTATTGTTTTACTTTGTTTACCATTTGCATTTCATTTGGTGAACCTAGACTGGATAGTTTCATTTTCTGTGTCACTTTTAGGGCTCATAAAATGAGTGTGTCTTTTGGCAGATGCTGTCTAGATTCTGCCTGGAACACTGCTGTTGTATTTTGTCTATGGTGCGGGGGAAATGTTTACATTTTAAAATCTCAGTAGGTCTTGATGATATGAGTCAGCCCCATGGGAACATGTTTGAGCAAGAGTTGCAATATGTCCCTGGAACTTGATTTTAGCCAAGAAAATATCGAGTACAAAAGAGACTAATAACGATCCATCAGAAGAGCCTTAGACATACCAGTAAAGAGAGATGCTGAATGTTGTGATTTTTTTGCCATGAATTTCTAGTGGGTGACTCTAGATCCAGTGTTGGAGTGCCTGGTCCAGAAGTAGAAGGGTCCGAAAGACTTTTAAATGTTCATAGCCAGTGAATAAATCAGTGAGGTGAAAGAAAAGCCTATAGTTATATGTGGTCTCCATGGTAACTGAAGTGTGGAATGAAGCAGCTGCTGGAAGCTACTGGTCCAAATCCTATCTTGGAGAGTGCTGGTAACAGAAAACTGAGGCACCATATGAAAGGCTACTGTGAGGGAGCTAGGAAAACCCTAGCCTATAACATAGCTGGTTTTCTGCATCCTCTCTTTGGTTCCCTCCTTATTTCAGTACCTGCATTTTCTCCTCAGTTGCCTCTCTTCCGCCTCATTTTATTGTTTACACCACGTGAGTAACCTGCAGTTCAGAGCAGCTTTTTATTTGTCCCCTTTCTAATTCCTGAATCTGGCCCATGAATCCAGTTCCTGCCATCAAGCACTGAAAGAGTGAGCTCAGGGAAAGGGAGGAGAGATGCAGAGATGAAGATACCTCTTCATCTCAAGTCTAGGGAATGGATGTACAATCTGAACACTCCCCTTTCTCCCCCACCTCCTCCTGAGCACGCTCCTTAAGTTCCCCCACTCCTGGTTTACACTCTGGTAGTGCTCAAAATGTGATAGGTGTTTTCCAAACTCCCTTCCTTCACATCTGAAATATTTATTTATTTATTTAAAATTTATATCCCGCCCCTCCTGCCCACAGGACAGCCCGGGGCGGCGAACGACAATCAATAAAACAATTTAAAATTTTAAAAACAATTTAAAAATACAATATGTGGGGAATGCCCCACCCCCCACCTCTTGCCAAAAGCCTGGCGGAACAGCCAGGTCTTACATACACGCCGAAATAGCAGGAGAATGGGAGCCAACCGAGCCTCCTCCGGGAGCGAATTCCACAGCACAGGGGCGGCCACCGAAAAAGATCTAACATCGGTGGCCACCTGCCTCGCCCTGAGAACCTCCAAAAAGTCTCCCACGGACGATCTCAAGGGTCGCATGGGCGACCTGCCCTTCTAGCTTGCACATGGTCTCCCAGCACTACACTTATCTTCCCTCACACAAAGTCTTTGGGAGTCTCCTGCTGTTCTTTTTCTCTCTCTCTTTTCTCCCTCTTTTCATTATCAACATTTTTCTCCTCTCTTCTACCCCCACCTCCTGACTGCTGATGACTCTGAGCCACAGTAATTTTGGACCTCCATAACCCCACTCTCCTCCTGTCCCTGCCTCTGAGGTTGCTTCCACATCCACATGAGTAGCTTCCCTCAGATTAGGAGGAGCAGAAGAGTGTGGAAGCACATTCCAAGAAACACTGCTAGTGAGGACTGCAGCTCCCCCATGGGGAGCATCTAAATGTGAGGTAAAACCACTCCTCTTTTAAGACGAGCAACTTGCCCTGCTTTTCACCCTGGGGTCATGCAATCACCGTGGTCTATGTTGGAATATGTATCATGTGACTGCGAAAGGTGGAGCTTTTGCTCTCCTCACCGAGTAGAGTAAACCACCACTAACATGGAAGTGGCCCTGCTGGGCCTCTCAGACTCTGCTGATCTAACAGGAATTCCTCCCAGCTGCCTCAATCCTATCTGATGCCCTTCTTCCGTTTCCTTGCTCCCTCTGAAATTTATGCTCCATTTTTAACATGCTTCCTTCTCTCTGACCTTCATATAAACCTTGAAAACTTCCCTGGCCAGCTCCCTCCAGCTCTGCTCATATTAGTGGCTGTTCTTTTCTTCCTGCTCCCCTGAGGTGGCTGCAGCACCCACACCGGATGGCCCCTCTCTCCCTCTTGCGGCCAGCTATCAGCACATCATTGCCCCTTTGCCACCTCCTCTATGATGCACATGAGTTAGTTTTCTCTCCACATCCAAATCATCTCTTCTCTCAGCAGTACTTCTGCATTTTTTATGGACCCTGGGCCCTGTTTTTTATGTACTTTTGATAGTGTATTTTTTATCTGTTTTAAAATATGTATATTATTGTTTTATATTGTTGGAAACCACCCCGAGCTGTGTTCAGGAGGGGCGGGGTACAAATGTAATAAATAAATAAATATTTATTTTTTTTAATTCCAATAATCTGTCCTCTCAGCAGGTGTCCTACTGTTTAATCCCTTTTCTGCATCCCTTCATTTTCCTTTCCCTTAAGACAGCAGCACAGCACAGCTGTGGTGGGCTCAGGCTCATGTCTCAATGATGGACCCCCCTGACGACAAGGGAGCAGAGTCTTCCTAAGCAACTGCCCTTCCTAGGTTGCCAGCTGGCCTGGGCGCCTCCTGCAAAGGTTGTGGTGCCACCCTGATTGCCAGGGAGGCCCCCCAGAGTGGCAGCAACCCCAGCAGAAAAGAGGTTTTAAGAGTTAGTAAGGCCAGCACACCACCTCTACCCACTCTCTGTAAACGTCCTGCTTGGTGGACCCTTTACAAGCTCCCTGAAGTGCTACTAGAAAATGTTCAGAGTAGGTGGGGGCAGAGTGTTGACTCTGCTCCACCCTGCACTCACTCTGAAAATCTCCTAGTGGTCCTCAGGCTGCTTCCAGAGGGCCCGCCAAGATCCAGGGTCTGGGATCAAGCTCAACTGAGTCCCCTCAGTTCATGATAACTACACTCCTGTCTCAGGATTCTACAGGTTTATTTAAAGACTGCATCAACAGTATCTAGCACAGTTCTCCCTTCTCTCTTTCCCCATTCTTCCATGTCTTTCCACTGTTTTATCCTCCTGACCCAAATCTTGAGGTTTCCCTCTGTTATTCTGACAACTGAACTTAAGCCCTTTCCACTTACCTGTATTCAAGTCCACTTTCTACTTACCAGATATGCAAATGTTAAGAGGCCACTTATGAGAAATACAGGTTGCAGGCCCCAATGGATCTCTGCAACCTGTATTTCTCATAAGTGTCCACTAAAACTTGCATATCTGGCCACCCTGCTTACCTGTGGCCCTGCAGAGCAGGAGGCTTTGCATTGAATCAGTGGGTTCTGAATTAGTACCATCAATTGAAATCCTTTCCCCACCTTCTCCATTTCTTACAATTGACATCTCTCTCTAGCTCTTCCCTGCGCCGTCACCTTTCCCTCCACCATCAGGAATGCTGTTTCCACCCTCCTTGTTTCCACTATCCACCCTCATTCTTCATGTATCATTATATCTGTCTCCTCTGGAGCTAGAGCTTTTAAAGTATTTTCATTTTTCTTCTAATGACCCA
Source organism: Sphenodon punctatus (assembly GCA_003113815.1). Lineage (NCBI taxonomy): Eukaryota > Metazoa > Chordata > Lepidosauria > Sphenodontia > Sphenodontidae > Sphenodon > Sphenodon punctatus. The sequence continues at coordinate 1,916,802 of QEPC01012606.1, read as the reverse complement.
TAAATGTACATTTTTACAATTATAAGTTCCTTTTTTCCCCCTGAACTTCCTTGAAGAGTTGGATCTGCACGATCTAGAATGCCTCTGTGTGTTTTACACACGTTTGAAGGGTACATATGGCATGTCAGATTAGCATCGGCACAATGCTAGCAAATCACCTTTGAGCATAATTGCAAGTTTACAAATAACCATAATTATCAGCACAGCCACAGTGCAGAATAATACTTTAAAAAAATCTTGATGAAATCTACTCCATCCTTCAAGTACCTGACAGTCTAAACTGAAATGACAGAACAAGTGATATATTGAAAATGTTAAAGCACTTTTTCACCAAACCTGTCAATGTATCCCTTCTCAAACCATCATTGCTAGGATACATGGGCTTGTTGTCACCCATTTGGTTTTCATCCGGACAGTCTTGGAACTGGGGGTCTTGCGTCTGGGCTGGGATGCCAGATGTCCAGAAATTGCAGCCTGAACTGGTATCACCATCTTAGGTCATGGCATCCCAGGCACTACAGCCAGCCACTCTGAATCCATCTGCCCTACAACACCAGCTTACATCCCATTTCCTCCATAGCTAGTTTTTGCCCCTACCTGCCATACACTCCAACCTGCACCCTACTCTACTCCTTTATGTCTCTGCACTTAGCTATACTATTATGATTAATATTAAAAAGCTGTATTTTAATGTTTGACTGACTTATGCTACATCATGGTTTTATCTGATAAATATACTTTATTTCTATAAATAAATACTCCAGAAATAAAGAATAAAATAAATTGTTCAAGTCAAAAATAGGACTAAATCAGAAACTATGCAAATAATAATCAGGGGGCAGAACACTTCCTTGTTATTAATGAGCAGTTTGGAGGAGTTTATTACTCCAGGATCGTAAATACCCCTCCCAACAAAATGCCCCACACTGAAATTATTCTTGCTCTTTTAATTTGGAAATGAAATGAAAAGTCTGGGTAAAAAGATCTTTGCTTTTAAATTGGCAGTGTAATTTCATTTGTTACACTCAAAGTATTTCTACAGGATTAATTCCTGAGTGCTGGCCAGATTGCTGGCATAATCTCTTAAACATTCCATTCAGGTTACACTATAAAAGAACGACCTTTGATTTAATCTAATTGGAACATAGTTGGCATGGTAGGTGTCTATTATTCTTACAAGGATTAACCAACTGTATCATGAAACTTCCAGTTTCACAGGATATGAGGGGAAGGTGCATAGATTGTTGGGATGGGGCTCAGGACAATTGTTGGAATAGTTTTTTCTGGATTCGGTTCTCCGAGAATTTCAGTTCTCGATTCGGTTTTGAATTCGGTTTTTTTGCATTTAATTTTTTGTTGTTTTTTGCATAAAAAAATTGAGGGGGGGGTGGAATCAATGCAAAAAAACTGAATCACCCGAAACCGAATCAAGAACCGAAATTTCAGGAGAACTGAATTGGCCATTTTGGGGTCGATTAAGTTCTAACCAAATCCGAAATTCCCATCCCTAATAGTTTGCATGGCAATTTGGGGCTAGGAAGCATAGGTTGCATGCAAACACAATTCATGTGTGTTTGCATGCAACAACCCTAGGCCTCGCTGGTCCATGCTCAGAAGGTGTGAAGAAGGAAGTCATGCTTTCTGCCTCCTGCCAAATCCCTGAATCCTGGTTCCTAACTAATCCAGAAAAGCTCTCCTGTAGAAGTCAGAGATGGATGAAGACCAAGTAATTCAGGTGTGAGTAGGATAAAGTCAGACAACAGTTGTGAGTGATTGGGTGTCTTTAGATGGACCCGGGGGTTGCCACCCCTGGACCTGCTTTGGGGTTGGCCAGCCCCGTGTCCCCTGCATGCAGCCATGGCTGCAATGGGTTTATACGAACACAGCAGCTGCTGCGGCCCACAGTCTGCCTGTACGGTGCTCCCCTCCACCTCACCATAGTGCTGCTGGCAGATTGTCCGCTGCTCTTCGCTGCCGCCCATAGCTTTAGGCTGAGAGCAGAGCTGCAGCGACCGTCCACCAAGGATGGGCTGCAGCTCCACCTCTGGCCGGTTCTCCAGGTTTGGACAACATGCTCTGCTTGGCGGTGCACTGGGATGTTCCAGAACACTGATAGCGGGGCTGGAGCACCTGCTCCACTTCTGCTCTGCCTGCACATCTGGTGGCCCACCTTTAAACCAACAGGCCACTCAGGTGTGAGCCAGAGCAGAGCCGCGGGTGCTGTCTGTCTAAAAGCACCCATTGAGTAGACATGTCAACATGAGAGAACATATGCTGCAAGGCCACAAAGTCATGCAAAAACATTATATTAAAGAGAAATAACAAAACAAATCCAAGTGTGGAGTATGACTCAATCACCTACAGAACAAAATGTCAGTTTGATTCAAATGCTATCAATTTTCCCTAGATAAAATGTCAGCAGTAATGTTTTTGAAATTAACTCCATGGATGTCCTCTTAACAGGAGAGAAAGGGCCTCTCAGTAAGCCTAATATAGGCCACTTGCTCGAATTTGAGTGAAGTTGTTATGAAACAAATGAAGTAAAGCTAGACATTCTTCAAAAATATCCATCAGGGCAAGGTGGGACTGTTAAGCCATCATATGGGACCAGTTGATTATTTTTTATATAGTGCACTGCTTTCAGTGTTCAAACTGCTTTACAGTCCCTATCTAGTCACTTACATGCAGCTCTGTGAGGTAGATCATTATTATTCCCATTTTACAGATGGGAAACTGAGATTTAGGCCAGTTTCCCACAAGCCATTTTCTTATCGGAGGAGCTTGCGCTATGCAAATCTAGTGCAGCTCCAGGCTCGTGGGAAATGAGGTAGTGCAGCAATATTGTGACTCTCGCGCCCTGTCCTTTGTGCGAGCCTGCTGGCGTGAGAGCTGCAATACCGCCGCACTTCCTCATTTCCCACGAGCCTGGAGCTCTACTAGATTTTCATAGTGCAAGCTCCTCCGGCAGCAAAACGCCTCATGGGAAAGCGACCTTAGTGATTTGTCCAAGAGCACCCAGTGAATTCCTGGCTAGGATTGACTGATGCCATTGGTTGATAGTTGAAGTAATTGGTATATAATGATATAGACTGATTACGGTATTTGATGTTGTATTATTCATATGTATGCTTCTTGGATGGCAAAGGCGAAAGCCAGCCATAATAAAATTGAATTGAATTGAGTTCCTGGCTAAATCAAGAGCTGAACCTTTTTCTCCCAGGTCCAAATCGAACACCTTATCCATTAGTCTATATTGGCTCTCAAGTCTAACCTCAGCTTCACTGTGAATATGGAATTAGGACCTGCTTTGGTTATTTTGCCTCCTTGGACAAATTGCTTTTTGCCATTCACCTTCCCTACTTCCCATGCATCCATAGCTGATAACTGATTGGATATTGCACTGATTGCACAGAGCAGGAGTACCAGGGATG
>QEPC01012606.1:1892215-1912574 GCA_003113815.1 Sphenodon punctatus | reverse complement strand
CTGCCAAATCCCTGAATCCTGGTTCCTAACTAATCCAGAAAAGCTCTCCTGTAGAAGTCAGAGATGGATGAAGACCAAGTAATTCAGGTGTGAGTAGGATAAAGTCAGACAACAGTTGTGAGTGATTGGGTGTCTTTAGATGGACCCGGGGGTTGCCACCCCTGGACCTGCTTTGGGGGTGGCCAGCCCCGTGTCCCCTGCATGCAGCCATGGCTGCAATGGGTTTATACGAACACAGCAGCTGCTGCGGCCCACAGTCTGCCTGTACGGTGCTCCCCTCCACCTCACCATAGTGCTGCTGGCAGATTGTCCGCTGCTCTTCGCTGCCGCCCATAGCTTTATGGCGTTGCCTGGGGCAACCCCCGGCTGAGAGCAGAGCTGCAGCGACCGTCCACCAAGGATGGGCTGCAGCTCCACCTCTGGCCGGTTCTCCAGGTTTGGACAACATGCTCTGCTTGGCGGTGCACTGGGATGTTCCAGAACACTGATAGCGGGGCTGGAGCACCTGCTCCACTTCTGCTCTGCCTGCACATCTGGTGGCCCACCTTTAGACCAACAGGCCACTCAGGTGTGAGCCAGAGCAGAGCCGCGGGTGCTGTCTGTCTAAAAGCACCCATTGAGTAGACATGTCAACATGAGAGAACATATGCTGCAAGGCCACAAAGTCATGCAAAAACATTCTATATTAAAGAGAAATAACAAAACAAATCCAAGTGTGGAGTATGACTCAATCACCTACAGAACAAAATGTCAGTTTGATTCAAATGCTATCAATTTTCCCTAGATAAAATGTCAGCAGTATTGTTTTTGAAATTAACTCCATGGATGTCCTCTTAACAGGAGAGAAAGGGCCTCTCAGTAAGCCTAATATAGGCCACTTGCTCGAATTTGAGTGAAGTTGTTATGAAACAAATGAAGTAAAGCTAGACATTCTTCAAAAATATCCATCAGGGCAAGGTGGGACTGTTAAGCCATCATATGGGACCAGTTGATTATTTTTTATATAGTGCACTGCTTTCAGTGTTCAAACTGCTTTACAGTCCCTATCTAGTCACTTACATGCAGCTCTGTGAGGTAGATCATTATTATTCCCATTTTACAGATGGGAAACTGAGATTTAGGCCAGTTTCCCACAAGCCATTTTCTTATCGGAGGAGCTTGCACTATGCAAATCTAGTGCAGCTCCAGGCTCGTGGGAAATGAGGTAGTGCAGCAATATTGTGACTCTCGCGCCCTGTCCTTTGTGCGAGCCTGCTGGCGTGAGAGCTGCAATACCGCCGCACTTCCTCATTTCCCACGAGCCTGGAGCTCTACTAGATTTTCATAGTGCAAGCTCCTCCGGCAGCAAAACGCCTCATGGGAAAGCGACCTTAGTGATTTGTCCAAGAGCACCCAGTGAATTCCTGGCTAGGATTGACTGATGCCATTGGTTGATAGTTGAAGTAATTGGTATATAATGATATAGACTGATTACGGTATTTGATGTTGTATTATTCATATGTATGCTTCTTGGATGGCAAAGGCGAAAGCCAGCCATAATAAAATTGAATTGAATTGAGTTCCTGGCTAAATCAAGAGCTGAACCTTTTTCTCCCAGGTCCAAATCGAACACCTTATCCATTAGTCTATATTGGCTCTCAAGTCTAACCTCAGCTTCACTGTGAATATAGAATTAGGACCTGCTTTGGTTATTTTGCCTCCTTGGACAAATTGCTTTTTGCCATTCACCTTCCCTACTTCCCATGCATCCATAGCTGATAACTGATTGGATATTGCACTGATTGCACAGAGCAGGAGTACCAGGGATGACCCTGAGGGGCCTTCTAGGATTGGCATCAAGAAGGCCACATGGCTCAAGGAGGCTCCCAGGTTGCTGGGCAGAACCTTCAGCACTGCCTTGGAGAGCCACCATCTTGGACAGGGTGCCTGCTTTGTCCAGTGTGAGGTCTGGTGTGGAATTACACCATCGTAACAGAGACCCACATGTGCTGCTTGTGCCATTCTCACACATCACCCTTGCCTCTTTCCATGCATCTGGTGAAATGTAAAGTGTTTAAACCCCTTGATTAAAAGTGTCTTCTGTGATTTATTAAACAGTTTAAACTTCTCTTGCTGTTGCCAATCCTGGTTGCTAACAGCTCTACGAATTCAGAATAGTGAAACCAATTAAGAAGAGTGAGTCTGACAGATCCAGGACACGCACATACTGGAGAACTTGTGTCCACAGGTTCTTCAGAGGTTTACACCCACAGTGAGTAAAGAAAATTTATTGCGGCCAAAGCCTTTACAATTCTTGTTGCCAGGTTCAAAAGTAAAACAATAACACGATTGAATACAAACACAGTATACATTATCCGAATAGGGGTACAAAACTAATATCAACAAACGCAGTTCAGGTAGCTCCTTAAAGTAGGACCTGACTTAAACCAATATTACACTCAAATTATAGTACCCTCTATTTCATTGAAACAAAAGGGGGAAATAAAGCGGCCTACACGAACAGCTTCTTGACTTAACAGTTTAGATAAGGATGTTCGATTAACTGTTTTTTAAACCGCAGTACCTGAGAACAAAAATTGGCTACTTGCACTGATAACTGAATCAATACCACTAAACAGTTTTTTTAGAGTGCTATCATACTGCCAAGATGGACAACGGAGAGCAAAGTTATTCAGGTACTTCACTCTCCATCTGGCGTACTGTGCACATTCAAAAATAACATGGGGGAGTGATTCTATTACTCCTAGGTTACAGTGCTGACAAATACGCGCAGAAAGGGGAGTCCCCCGGTACCTACCCTCAAGAACTGCCAAAGGAAATACCTGAAGGCGAAAAAGCGTCAAAGCCTGCCGCCGCTGCCAGTCCACCCAATTCATCAGATAGTATGGGTCATTTTTAGGAGGAGAAATGCTAATAAAAGAAGGGGCAACCTTCTGGTCCCTTACTAGGGACTCCTCCTTTTACAGCTCCTGATCTAGGACCCGGTTCCTTACTAGGATTCGTGCCCTTCCCAAATCCATCTGAGCTAGAGACGCCTTAGAGAATCCTAGATTGTGGAGCAGATGCTGTATGTCCAAATCCCATTTTTCAAAGGGTTTGGCCTTCCACATCTCACGTACTAATGAGATAATACCACTATTTGTAAGGAAGAGTTTCAACCAGTAGCGCACTGTCGCAACGACTGCTTGGGATTTTAGAGGCCGAGAAAATGTTTCCGCCTTTAGCAGTACCTGTGGGTACGCCCAGAATCGCTCTGAGGAACTTGTTCTGTAACCTCTCAAGCTATCCCACGAATCTGGTTCCCCAGATAGGAAAAGCATATAGAATCTTTGGGACTATTTTTGCCCTGAATAGACGGAGGGCCGGTTCAACTAGTTTCCCCCCATTCGAAAAGTAGTAACCTATGATTACTTGGGTTTTGTGAAGGGAAAAGTGTCTAGGGATGAAAACTTAATATGAGAGATGATTTGTTTTTCTTTCCAAATGTCACAGTAAAACAAGTTGTGCCTAATTCTCCTGTGCTGCAACCTGTGTAGTTGTTTACACCTGTGCAAAGTAAGTATTCTTAAATCAAAAAACCTTTGGCTGAAGAGAGGAGTTAAGGCTCTTACAAATTCACTCCTGCTCCAAAAAAGCATGAACATTGTAAGATAAGGCTCTTTCCTTAACTTGCACACCATGTAAGCATTAAAGACGTTATACAGTCTCACATATTGTGTCCACTTACAACTTAAGCTCCACACACCCACACGTTGCCCTGGTCTTTAAGCCCCAATCCTCTTCCTCTTCAGGATGGGGACAACACTGAAGCTGTGGGCAGCAAGCTCTTCCATGCCCCAATATATAATTTGGACTAGCTGCTTGAGCAGTACAATCTGACGCCTTACTAAAGAGAGATACTCACCTGATTCAAGTGGGGAAATCAGCCAGTAGTGGCATTGCTGAACTCTGGTTCAAACCAGACCCTGGTGCAACAGCAGTTGGCTGCACCAGAATGGATGAGTCCAACAGACCAAATAAGCCTGCACTGTTTGCACAGCGATACAAGATATTACCCAGTGGCTTGGGTACCTAAGATGGTTGGAGTGAATGTGTTTAGCATGGTGGTGGTGAGAGAAGGGTTGGTGCCTCAGTTGCCCTGGCCAGTGATCTTGTGAAGGAACTGGCCAATGTTCCACAGGGAAGGCAGCCAACTAGGACAGCCCAGGGCCAACCCAGTGAAGCCCAGATGGGTAAAACAACAAGTAGAAACTGAGGGTCGCCAGTCCCATCCCAGAGCAAAGAGTTCAGTAGAACCAAGTACATCAACTCCCTGTCATTCCAGCCGCATCAAGGGTCCTTGTACCTATAATTCCACCTAACCCCCTGTCGTTCCAGCCACACTGAGTGCCCTTGTACCCATCATTCCTCATCACTTCAGCTGCTCCCGATGGCCATCATATCCGTCATTCCACCGAACTCCCCATCATTCGAGCTGTTCCCGGTTGCTTCTTACATGTCATTCCATCCAGCTCTCTGTCACTGCTGAAAGTGGATCCATACCCATCATTCCACCCAACCCCCATCATTCCAGCTTTTCTGAATGTCCTCATACCTGTCATTCCACCTAGCCCCCCTTATTCCATCCACTCCCATTACCCACTTAAGTATTATTCCACCCAGTTCCCATCATTTCAGATGCTCCTGATGGCCTCTTACCCCATTTCAGGTGCTCTTAGACATCTACCCATTTCAATCTGCCCCCCCACCCCAAATTTCAGTCCCTCTCGGTGGCCTCCTACCCTCAGTTCCACCCAGCCCCCCATGATTCTAGCCGCTCCTGATATGTCCTCGTTCCCATCATTCCAGCCACCCCGGTGGCCTCTTATGTGTCGTTCCACCCAGCCCGTCATAATTTCAGCTGCGTCCAGTGGCTTTGTACCCATCATTCTACCCTTACACCCCCCCCCCCCCCCCCCNTGTCTCTGGGCCATGGGCTGCCCGCACAGCACCCCCGACCTGCACTGTAGAATTACGAGTGTTCACCTGATGCTCTAGGTTGGCGCCTGTGACTCCATGGTGCTGAACATGCCAACAGATGGACTGGAGCAGAGATGCACTGTGGGTTCCTCCCCACCCCCCAACAAACAAGCAGCAGTGCCGTGTTTGGCCTCTGCCCCGGGTTTGGCTGGCCTGCTCTGCACTGCGAGCTCTGGGATCTTGCACAGCACGCCATGCTGGGCTGCCCCAGAGCCGTCTCAGCCCACTCTGGGTTGAGCCTTTCGCATGGGCAGGGCCTTTCGCATGGACCAGTAAACCCAGGGATGACAGGGACATCCGTGGACACCCCTGGGGTTGCTGTCTGTCTGTTTACACCCATTATGCAATATGTATGAACGCCTGCTATCCACACAGTTGCTATAGTTAATTTTTTATTTTTATTATTATTATATAATTTCAATTTCTATACTGCCCTAAGGAAGAAAATGATGCCATCAGCCAGGTAATAAGAGAATGATATGCTGGACCCATTTGAGAAAACAGTATATTATTATTAGTACTTAATCTGATGTGACTTTCAATGATTTTGTTTTAACAGAAGGAAACCCCACTCGCAAATGCTGCATTCTGGGCTGCGAGGAAAGGAAACCTGGCTCTTCTTCAGCTGCTGTTGAACAGTGGGCGTGTAGATGTGGACTGCAGAGACAGTGTATGGACATAGTATATGCATGCCAAGAACATATGATTTACATGCCTTTCCATAGTCCATTGTGGTAGGCGAGAAAGCATTCATGACCTACCTTAATGCATTCATTTGAATTTCTTATGATGCCTAAATAAGATATTTACACCTTTTTGTTTCTCTGAAGGCAAGTTTCAGAGTTGAAATGTTTACAAGATGGCAAATTATATAAATTAATTTTTGCACAAGGATTAGAAAATTGCCTGTATCAAAAATCTTGGAGATTATGGGGATGAAATCAAAAAGCTGATCCGAGCACTAACGGGCTTCTCTTCTCTGGGAAATTGGGTGTGTTTGTATACAGTTGTGATGAGCTAAGTTATTCAACAGGTGACTCAATGTGGCTGGTCACTATTGACATAATTGGCATTTGGTCAGCTAACTCTTTACAGTCAGGCTTAAACATATAGGCCATGATCCACCAACCACTTACTCCGGTTACTTATGTAGGGATTCATACAAGATTACTCCAGAGTAAATGGTTGGTGGATTGGGGCTATAGGGCCTGATTCTCTGTTGCTGTGCACCATGTGCAGCCATTTACAATAGTGTAACAGGGTTGAAATGTATTCAGGGACCCGTGTTCGCTGTGTTTCCCTCATTGGTGGCAGTAGGGAAAATACATTGAACACAGGTCCCTGAATACACTGCCAAATCAAAGTGATACGGTGTGAAACTAGACGTTAGTCTACATTAGTCCCCACCAGGTGGATGTCCACCTGCCTGTTTATTAGGTGTTCGCCCCTACTGGACACGCAGCCCCCACCCACTGGACACGCAGTCCCCACTCATGGCAGGGTCTCAGAATCTGGAACCCACTGTGTGGGCTAATGTATGCTAATGCACACCCATGGGTCGGTGTCCTGTCAATTAGGTTGTATGCAGTACCTTCACACATACTGGTGGCCAGCACCATAGAGCCACGGCCAAAAATCCTAGAGCGTCCAAGGAGCAACTGCTTCCTGCCCCTCTCTCCGCTCTTGTTCTCACTGGCACTGCCATTGGGGGCTGCCTGCAAGTGCATAAAATGCACACAGGGAGTTGCTCATTCATTTATTAGGCTGGACATGCTAAATATGTGAGTGAGGAATGAGTGGGAGCTGCATAGACTAAACCCAGACTCCAGCAGGCTATCATCTCGTTTGATTTCACCCATAGTGTTGCACTGGAAAAAAAGACTGCACAGTGTGTAGGACAATGGAGAATCAGGTCCAATTAACTTTTTTGGTGAAGGCAAGTCCTAATACATTGTCCTAATACACACTTGCCTCTACTCTCTCCCTACTTCTCTCATCAGTCTCCTCTGCCACAAGTCCTGACTCTGCTTTCTCTGCCTTCAATTCCTCTCTATCCTGCACTCTTGACTCATCTCCCACCCTACCCACCCCATTAATCCCCAAACCTGGCTCACCCCTCCATCTGCCACCTCCATTCCTGCTGCTCATGCTGTTGAGCACCTCTGGGGAAAATCTCATGATGACGCTGATTTTTTCCACTTTAAGTTCATCGTCTCTGCCCTCAGCTCTGCCATTTCTGCTGTGAAGCAGCACTACTTTGCCACCTGCATTGAATCACATTCGTGCAACTCCTGTGGTCTCTTCTCTACCTTCATCTCCCTTCTCAAACCCCTCTTCCCTCACTGCTCAGGGTCTCTCCTCATTTTTCACTAACAAGATTGATAAAATCCACCAAGATATCTCTTCCTGCTCCTCTCCATCCCCTATATGCTTCCCCCCTCTCATCCTCCTCCATCCCTCCTTCCCACCAGCTTCCCTTGATGAGATCACCTCCCTGCTCCCATGTCCAAGCCTTCTACCTGTCCCCTTGGCCTCAGCCCCTCCCATCTTCTGACCTCTATTGCCCTCTCTATCTCGCCATCTCTGCTGCACATTGTTCATTTCTCCCTCTCTACTGGCTCCTTTCCCTTTGTTTTCAAACATGCTACTGTCTCCCCTATCATAAAGAAGCTCTCCCTTGATCCCTCTGATCCTTCCAATTACTGCTCCATCTCTCTCCTTCCCTTTGCCTCCAACCTTCTGGAGCATGTTGCCTACACCTACTGTCTTGACTTTTTCTCTGCCAGCTCTTCTCTTGACCCTCTTCAATCTGACTTCTGCCATCTCTACTCTGTGACTGCTCTCACTAAAATTACTAATGATCTTCTCTTAGCTAAATCCTATTGCCTCTACTCCATTCTTGTCCTGCTTGATCACTTGCTGCCTTTGACACTGTTGATCATTCACTCCTTCTCGACTCACTCCACACCCTTGGTTTCCAGGACTCTGTCCTTGATTGGTTCTCTTCCTACGTCTCTCCTTCAGTGTATCTCTTGCTGGTACCTCCTCCATGTCACTCCCCATCTCGGTTGGAGTTCCCCAAGGCTCTGTCCTCGGCTCTCTTCTCCCTCTACACCCTGTCCTTGGGAAACTCACTGAATTGCACAGCTTCCAATATCACCTCTATGCTGACGACACTCAACCCTATCTCTCCACCACCACCACCACCCCTCTCTCTAACGAATCTCATATCACAAACTGCCTCTCAGATGTCTCTGCCTGGATGTCCCGCCATCAGCTCAAACTTAACAAGGCCAAAACTGAACTCCTAGTCTTCCCACAGAAGCCTTCCTCTCCCTCTTCCTTCTCAGCTTCCATTGATGGGGGTCACCATTCAATCTGTCCTTCTCTTTGACTCCTCCTTCTCCTTTAAATCTCAAATCGAATCTGTTGCTAAATCATATCATCTGTCCCTGCGCAACATCGCTAAGATCCGTCTTTTCCTCACTGTTTCCACTGCTAAAACCCTAGTACATGCTATAGTTATATCTTGCCTTAACTATTGCAACCTCCTTCTCANCCCACTTTCCCCGCCGGGATCCCCCCGGCACGTCTGTTGTGCCGTTACGGGGTGACCCCGGCGGGGAACGAAGCCGGTGGTGCCGGTACGGGGCCAAAGGCCCGCGTAACGTCTGAAAATACCCAATGTCAGCACAGACAAGCAGCAGCGATGACTGCAGAAGGCAGTGCCCCCCTGGAATTTTACTATGAAAAATATTTGGCCTTTTATGGAAGAAATCGGAGTATCACAGCTCTGCCCACATCAGTCAGGGTGCACTAGTCGAGCTTTCAGCAAGTATTTGACACACAGGTTCCATCTTATTTCATAAGAAACATAGCATCTGTGAGGCGTGTGTGTCATAAAAATATATTTTTCCAATCCTATATAATACTGTCACACATCTTGGTGGTCTGTCCTGGCAGTGTTGGTGAAAATACAAAATAAACTAATTACCCACACAGGTCATTGTTCTGATGGGAGAGAGAAAAATATTCCTATTACCACAACCTGTTCTGAACCTATCGTGTGGACAATTTGAGTTTTCAGGCCTGAAAATCTGGCACCATTCTTAAGCTTTTCACTTAAAACTCTAAAGTAACTAAAAGAACTCCCTTTGTGGGCATTGAAGCTAGGCTTACTTGCAGGGCAGGGAGCTGAGTTCAATGGGCAGCAACAATTGAACTGGAAAGCTTAAAACAGATGTTTTTAGAATTGAGTGAGTCATTCTTCACATTAATTCAGATCTGGCAAAAATTTATCAAATACAATGCACTATGTATCCCTGTCATAAATAAGGCAGTTTTTACACGCACGGAGGTAGGTGGGGGAATGGGTGTTTGGCTGCGGTGGCTGGAGGTGGGTGTGTGGCCATTTACATGGATACACACACACCTCCACCCATGGGGCCTCCTCCGGTTTTCCAGATGGCCCTGTGGGCAGAGATGGATGGATGTAGGTGGGTGTGGTTGGGAGCGCACACACACAAACAGCCACCGCCCATGGTGTTTACATGGGCACACACCCATCCCCCCACCCACCGCCAGCCATTTACACGGACGCCTCCCCATCACCCGCCAGAACACCGAGGGGGTGGGGGGCGTCTGTGTAAAAACGGCCTACGTCCCATTCCCTATTTCCCTCATGTCATAAGCAGTCAGCATTGACTCAAACTTGTCAGAGGGACACTTGTGTGGGGCAATTTCCTCAGTAGAAGGAGGAAAGTGCTAATTACACACACTGTGTCATGCATAGGTATATGAGCAGCACCCCTTTACATGCTATAAATTAAAAGCAACAAGAGCATGGCTAAAATTTGGTTGAAGGAACGTTTGAGAGGGATAAAGGAAAATACTAGAGGGTTGATTCAATTTGGAGTTTTTCTGAGACATGACACTATAGAAGAATTATTGCCAACTATAAATCCTATTGTTTGTGTTCTGTATTGTTATTCACTGGCAACAGTACTGAGATCCCCATTCCCCAACTCACATTGCATAGGCCCACAAACAGTACAGTGAATCTCAGGATGTTTCTACATGTTACCCTTGCCATACCATTCTGTTCTGTGGCTGGAGGGAGGTTAGCTTTTGGATAGGTTACTTTGGGTGAAGCCACATGCGATGTTAACACGCTTTGGGCCGTGTTGTCTAACTTTAGGCAACATTAACACATGACACAGTGACTCGTATGGCCGCCAGCTGCCAGATGTTCACCCTGGTCCGGGCAGGTAGGGCTGCTACGTGATGCATCTGCTGCAAGGCGGGGTCTGAGGATTGGGACGGGAGGAGTGCACTCTTCCCACCAGCCTAACAGCTGATCAGGGCCCTGGAGGAACGCTTACACTCTTCCTGCCCTCCCAACAGCCGATTAGGGGGAGGGGGTCAGAGGAGCCCACCAAACAGCTGATTGGGAGGCGGAGGGCTCCTCCAAGCCCTCCCTCCCCCTGATCAGCTGGTGGGTGGGGAGGAGTGCCCCTTCCCCTGATCAGATGTTGGATTGGTAGGAGAAGCGTGTGCGCTCTCCTGCACTTCCCCAGCTGTGGTCTAGCAGCAGTGGGCCCAGTCCTAAAGTGCAGCAGGAGTCCTGGCATCCAGCCCCATGTGGCTGGCTCCTTGGCCCGACCCGTGCTATGGAAGGGCTGGTGATGACCACAAGGGAGGAGGACACAGATTGTGTGGCCTGCTCTCCTTGCCAGCCCAAAGTGTGGTGGCTACAATTAACTGGCCTGGGATGGGCAGGGGATTGGGTCCACCCCAGCTTGTGTGGCTGTACCCTTTGTTTAGGAATTGGAGTTTGTTTTTGTGGGAGGTAGGAGCAACTGGTTAGGGTAGAAGGAAGAACGGTGGGAGTGTAGAATGTGAGATGAGGTGGGGCTTGGGGGAGGGAGAGGGTAACAATGTATTTTTCATTTATTGTATTAACTGAGTTAAAGGGGGGGGGATAGGGATTGGAGTGGGGGCTGCTAAGTGATTTTAACATATTTTTATGGGGTATTTGGAAGCGTTTTACTTTGCAATCATATTGAGGGATTTTGGCTATTGTACAATGCCCTGAGTCTTTTGAGGGAAGGACAGTATAGAAATTGAAATAATAATAATAATAATTAATAGCAACCGTGTGGATAGCAGGAGTTCATACATGTTGCACAATGGGTGTGAACAGACAGACAGCAGCCCCAGGGCTGCCTGTGGATGCCCGCGTCACCCCCAGGTTTACAGGTTCATGTGAAGGGCCCTGCCAGTTACCAGTTCTGCCTGGGACCACATCAGATGGGACCGACGGTGTCTCTGGGCCATGGGCTGCCCGCACAGCACCCCCGACCTGCACTGTAGAATTACGAGTGTTCACCTGATGCTCTAGGTTGGCGCCTGTGACTCCATGGTGCTGAACATGCCAACAGATGGACTGGAGCAGAGATGCACTGTGGGTTCCTCCCCACCCCCCAACAAACAAGCAGCAGTGCCGTGTTTGGCCTCTGCCCCGGGTTTGGCTGGCCTGCTCTGCACTGCGAGCTCTGGGATCTTGCACAGCACGCCATGCTGGGCTGCCCCAGAGCCGTCTCAGCCCACTCTGGGTTGAGCCTTTCGCATGGGCAGGGCCTTTCGCATGGACCAGTAAACCCAGGGATGACAGGGACATCCGTGGACACCCCTGGGGTTGCTGTCTGTCTGTTTACACCCATTATGCAATATGTATGAACGCCTGCTATCCACACAGTTGCTATAGTTAATTTTTTATTTTTATTATTATTATATAATTTCAATTTCTATACTGCCCTAAGGAAGAAAATGATGCCATCAGCCAGGTAATAAGAGAATGATATGCTGGACCCATTTGAGAAAACAGTATATTATTATTAGTACTTAATCTGATGTGACTTTCAATGATTTTGTTTTAACAGAAGGAAACCCCACTCGCAAATGCTGCATTCTGGGCTGCGAGGAAAGGAAACCTGGCTCTTCTTCAGCTGCTGTTGAACAGTGGGCGTGTAGATGTGGACTGCAGAGACAGTGTATGGACATAGTATATGCATGCCAAGAACATATGATTTACATGCCTTTCCATAGTCCATTGTGGTAGGCGAGAAAGCATTCATGACCTACCTTAATGCATTCATTTGAATTTCTTATGATGCCTAAATAAGATATTTACACCTTTTTGTTTCTCTGAAGGCAAGTTTCAGAGTTGAAATGTTTACAAGATGGCAAATTATATAAATTAATTTTTTCACAAGGATTAGAAAATTGCCTGTATCAAAAATCTTGGAGATTATGGGGATGAAATCAAAAAGCTGATCCGAGCACTAACGGGCTTCTCTTCTCTGGGAAATTGGGTGTGTTTGTATACAGTTGTGATGAGCTAAGTTATTCAACAGGTGACTCAATGTGGCTGGTCACTATTGACATAATTGGCATTTGGTCAGCTAACTCTTTACAGTCAGGCTTAAACATATAGGCCATGATCCACCAACCACTTACTCCGGTTACTTATGTAGGGATTCATACAAGATTACTCCAGAGTAAATGGTTGGTGGATTGGGGCTATAGGGCCTGATTCTCTGTTGCTGTGCACCATGTGCAGCCATTTACAATAGTGTAACAGGGTTGAAATGTATTCAGGGACCCGTGTTCACTGTGTTTCCCTCATTGGTGGCAGTAGGGAAAATACATTGAACACAGGTCCCTGAATACACTGCCAAATCAAAGTGATACGGTGTGAAACTAGACGTTAGTCTACATTAGTCCCCACCAGGTGGATGTCCACCTGCCTGTTTATTAGGTGTTCGCCCCTACTGGACACGCAGCCCCCACCCACTGGACACGCAGTCCCCACTCATGGCAGGGTCTCAGAATCTGGAACCCACTGTGTGGGCTAATGTATGCTAATGCACACCCATGGGTCGGTGTCCTGTCAATTAGGTTGTATGCAGTACCTTCACACATACTGGTGGCCAGCACCATAGAGCCACGGCCAAAAATCCTAGAGCGTCCAAGGAGCAACTGCTTCCTGCCCCTCTCTCCGCTCTTGTTCTCACTGGCACTGCCATTGGGGGCTGCCTGCAAGTGCATAAAATGCACACAGGGAGTTGCTCATTCATTTATTAGGCTGGACATGCTAAATATGTGAGTGAGGACTGAGTGGGAGCTGCATAGACTAAACCCAGACTCCAGCAGGCTATCATCTCATTTGATTTCACCCATAGTGTTGCACTGGAAAAAAAAGACTGCACAGTGTGTAGGACAATGGAGAATCAGGTCCAATTAACGTTTTTGGTGAAGGCAAGTCCTAATACATTGTCCTAATACACACTTGCCTCTACTCTCTCCCTACTTCTCTCATCAGTCTCCTCTGCCACAAGTCCTGACTCTGCTTTCTCTGCCTTCAATTCCTCTCTATCCTGCACTCTTGACTCATCTCCCACCCTACCCACCCCATTAATCCCCAAACCTGGCTCACCCCTCCATCTGCCACCTCCATTCCTGCTGCTCATGCTGTTGAGCACCTCTGGGGAAAATCTCATGATGACGCTGATTTTTTCTACTTTAAGTTCATCGTCTCTGCCCTCAGCTCTGCCATTTCTGCTGTGAAGCAGCACTACTTTGCCACCTGCATTGAATCACATTCGTGCAACTCCTGTGGTCTCTTCTCTACCTTCATCTCCCTTCTCAAACCCCTCTTCCCTCACTGCTCAGGGTCTCTCCTCATTTTTCACTAACAAGATTGATAAAATCCACCAAGATATCTCTTCCTGCTCCTCTCCATCCCCTATATGCTTCCCCCCTCTCATCCTCCTCCATCCCTCCTTCCCACCAGCTTCCCTTGATGAGATCACCTCCCTGCTCCCATGTCCAAGCCTTCTACCTGTCCCCTTGGCCTCAGCCCCTCCCATCTTCTGACCTCTATTGCCCTCTCTATCTCGCCATCTCTGCTGCACATTGTTCATTTCTCCCTCTCTACTGGCTCCTTTCCCTTTGTTTTCAAACATGCTACTGTCTCCCCTATCATAAAGAAGCTCTCCCTTGATCCCTCTGATCCTTCCAATTACTGCTCCATCTCTCTCCTTCCCTTTGCCTCCAACCTTCTGGAGCATGTTGCCTACACCTACTGTCTTGACTTTTTCTCTGCCAGCTCTTCTCTTGACCCTCTTCAATCTGACTTCTGCCATCTCTACTCTGTGACTGCTCTCACTAAAATTACTAATGATCTTCTCTTAGCTAAATCCTATTGCCTCTACTCCATTCTTGTCCTGCTTGATCACTTGCTGCCTTTGACACTGTTGATCATTCACTCCTTCTCGACTCACTCCACACCCTTGGTTTCCAGGACTCTGTCCTTGATTGGTTCTCTTCCTACGTCTCTCCTTCAGTGTATCTCTTGCTGGTACCTCCTCCATGTCACTCCCCATCTCGGTTGGAGTTCCCCAAGGCTCTGTCCTCGGCTCTCTTCTCCCTCTACACCCTGTCCTTGGGAAACTCACTGAATTGCACAGCTTCCA
Organism: Sphenodon punctatus; assembly: GCA_003113815.1. Classification (NCBI taxonomy): domain Eukaryota; kingdom Metazoa; phylum Chordata; class Lepidosauria; order Sphenodontia; family Sphenodontidae; genus Sphenodon; species Sphenodon punctatus. The sequence goes on along the minus strand of QEPC01012606.1, from coordinate 1,898,019 downwards.
ATATCACCTCTATGCTGACGACACTCAACCCTATCTGTCCACCACCACCACCACCCCTCTCTCTAACGAATCTCATATCACAAACTGCCTCTCAGATGTCTCTGCCTGGATGTCCCGCCATCAGCTCAAACTTAACAAGGCCAAAACTGAACTCCTAGTCTTCCCACAGAAGCCTTCCTCTCCCTCTTCCTTCTCAGCTTCCATTGATGGGGGTCACCATTCAATCTGTCCTTCTCTTTGACTCCTCCTTCTCCTTTAAATCTCAAATCGAATCTGTTGCTAAATCATATCATCTGTCCCTGCGCAACATCGCTAAGATCCGTCTTTTCCTCACTGTTTCCACTGCTAAAACCCTAGTACATGCTATAGTTATATCTTGCCTTAACTATTGCAACCTCCTTCTCGCTGGCCTTCCCTGCACTCAGCTTGCCCCCCTCTCATCTATTCAAAACTCTGCTGCCAAGATCATCCACCTTGCCTGACACTTTGATCATGTGCCGCCCCTTCTCTCCTCTATCCACTGGCACCCTCTACCTGAATGCATTCCACTCAAACTTCTCATCTTTACCTTCAAGGCAATCCATGGCCTTGCCCCCCTCCCTCTCTACACTAGTCTCCCGCTATGCGCCCGTCTCCACTCCTCCTCTGCCACCACCCTCGCTTGCTCATGGCTCCGCTGCTCCTCTAAGCGTGTTCGCCCATTCTCCCTTGCTGCCCCCCATGCCTGGAACGTCCTCCTGAATACATTCATTCCTCTCTCTCCCGACCTTCAAATCCCTCCTGAAAACCTACTTCTTCCATCAGGCCTTCCCTAGCTCCTCATCCCCTTCCTTCCCCAATGTTACTACATAACTAAGCCAAGCATGTGTACCTGCATCCTCATGCCTTGATGAATGTATCCTTGTCTGTCTCTCTGCTGCCCCCATCCCTCATCTTCCCTCCTTTGTATTTCTTAGATTGTAAGCCCACTGTCCATTTTCAACAGTTGTAAAACACCAGGTACATTGCTTGCACTATATAAAATAATAACAACAACATTGCAGATATTTGCATGACACTTTTCTCTTTGTATAACTCTCATTGCCACCAGGGGCCATTACATATGAAATTAAAATGGGCTGAAGTCATTACATTTAGATTTGGATTTTGGTGATATTTGTCTCCACAATTTAGATTTGGCCCATTAAGTAGGAATAGTTCATAAAAATCAGATCTAGCCTGGAATTTTCCACTCCGCCATTTAGGAATCTTTGGAGCTGCAGTTGTAGCTTAGGCCCATTCCTACAAGAAAAAAAGGGGAGGCTAGAGCAAGGGGGAAAATATGTTAGGTCTTTGAAAATCTTTAGGAATTAAAGCCCAAACAATGAAGCACTAACTCTCCAAACTGGGTTTTCACAAGCACGGGTAAAGTTGGCAACCAGGTTCAATCTGAGTATGAAAGTTTATGCCTAGTTAAACAGAAGAAGACTAGCATTCAGTCTTACTGTGGGTAAAATTCCCCACTTTTTCCCACCATGACTATCGCTGTTACTAGGCACTGACCACACCATACACAACCAGTGGCAGCTAAAACACCAAACCATTAGAAGCAGAAACAAAATCCAATAGCTGCTGATGTAAAGGCATGCAGACAGGCATGTTTGTTCTGCTGGCCATGGCAAAGCAAGAAAACACAGCATTGCTATGCAAAGGAGAGAAGAATTTTGCCTTAAAGGCAGTGGTCTTTACATTGCATTATCTTGTTGCTGTTACCTAGCACAAGCACAGTTTGCTCTACCCAAATCCCCTAAAGAGGAGAGCCAAAATTAAGACACTTCCTGAAATAGACTCACAGATATTTGTTTTACTAAAATGAGAGTTGCTGAGAGTCAGTAGCGTAATTTATAGCAAATGCCTGTTCCATTCCTAGTCTATCACACAAACTGGGAAAACTTTCCTGAGACACAGGATGTTTTTAAGGGAGCAAGGATGCTGCGGCTGGTGGTGGTTCATGGCCACTGAGTGGCACATCTGTTGCGGAGCAGCCACTCAGGTGGAGTGAGTGGGGAGGGTTCTAATGGGCAGCCCCCAGTGTGGCTACCTCAGCAGCCGCCTCGCACTCCCCCTGCCACGAACCATGAGGGAGGGGGAAGCGCACCACCGGACTGGCCTTTGAAAGTGACATGTCCCAGTGTGAGCACTGGGGAACCCGGGCTCTCCAGCACTCATGGCCAGTTCCTGTGACTTCCAAAGGCCATGTCCCCCACCCGCCTACGAGCGGCGGACTGGTCTGCTGGCATGGGTGGCCACCCCAGTTCATACGGGCAGGGGATGTGTGAGTGCTCGTTGCCATGCACTTTTTTGGCTTGCCCCACACAGTGCACTCCGGATTTCTCAGCAGTGCACTGTGAGTGGGAGCTGATTAGTTCACAGTAGCACACATTCCTCCATAGCATCTTCAGACGGGCGGTTGGATGAGTGGCTTCTGGGTGCCCATGCATGGTAGCATCTAGTTTAAAAACACCCTAAATTGCTTACAAGCCTGGCATACTAGATTCCAGTCTTGTGCCTGGAACTCTCAATGGGATTTTTTCAAGAACTTCAGAGTCATGTTGAAGAACAAGCTAAGAAAGAGATGGAGTTTGAAGAAATTAGACTAGTATTGCTTTAATTTTTATACAGTCAGGATCAAGACTGTATACAACGTACGGCAACAAAAGATCTATACTGTAACAAAAGCTTAGTATCGGTATTACTAATTAGAGCAAGCCTAGATTAATGCTGTGTGATCCTTTTTCTAACAATGTCATATATGCCTTCCCTAAATTCAATTACTGCCTGAACTTCTGAAAGCCCTTCCATCACTTAAATTTCACCAAAACCTATCAGATTAACTGGTATGTAGATCTTGTGCAAGTGCCCTACGTACAGTGGTGAATTCCAGAATGCTGATTTCTTGATAGGGGAAAGTTTTTGATATCACCCTAAGGTATCACTTAAGGACACAATCCACAAAACATTGAAGCCCATTGGGATTCAGAGTTGGGATCCAGAATACCTGAATCATATTCTAGCTTTGCCTCCTACTCACTGCGTGACCTTGGGAAACTCATATCTTCTCTCTGTGTGTCGGGTTGTTTAACTATAAAATGGTTAAGCTGATGATGATCATCAACATGAAACTAACAAAAAAGAGATAAATCAGCACACTCCTCCAAATGGATAGCACGGGCTCTAGCACTTAGCATAGACATGAGTACTAGTCACTTCAATAGGACTCATACTGGCACTATCCAATAAGAGGATTGCACTCATACAAATGAAAAGTGTTATTCATAAGAACTATAAAATAATATCACTGCATAGTTACTGAATCATAAATAATTATACCCTGAGCAGACTACACTTTTGACCAGTCCTTGATCATGAATGGGTGTTTTCAGACAAGATGTAACCATACATGCCACCCATGAACCACTCACCCGACTGCTTGTGTGTAGGTGGTGTGGGTGGATTCATGCTCCCATGACCCACGCAGCACCCACTCATGGGGCACTGGAGAAAAAGCGGGAGTGCCCCGTGCGGGGGGAAGGCTAAACAGTGCCTGCGGACAGGCACCCATGCATCCGTGGCCCGTTTGAAATGGGGCGCCCGCTGCCTCCCCACCCCCCAGCCCTACCGGGAGCTCTTAAAGGGGTAATGGCTGCCTGTATGAGTTGCTTTGGGACTGGTCTGTGACAGCAGGAGTATGTGGAGCCTGCCTGCCTGGCTGCAGTAGCCACACGAGTCGCCTATTAGAATCACTTGCTCCATGAGTGCTCTGCAGCTGTACCACTCAGCGGACATGGTACGCACCCTCTAGCCTTGCTCGTTTAAAAACACCCATTGTTATCATCCAGCAATTACTTTGGTGCACAGAGCCGCTTTCCCACTACTGCTTTGCAAATTGGGGTATTAGGCACTGGGAAAAAAATGTTCTTCTTTTGATTTTATTATAATTTTTTTATATGATGCCAGTGTCTAGGATTCCCAGCTGTGGACTAGTGACCCTTGCACTATGTAGTGTACAAACGCATAATAAAATGGCATACTCTGCCCTAAAGAGCTTGCAATCTAAATATAAGAGACAATAGATGGTTACAGAGAGAGGGAGAGACAGTGAGAGCACAAGAATATAACATGACAATACCAATGAGTAAAATTGGCAGTCATCTCTACCCCTGAGCTTCCAAACAATTTGGGGTGGGGAGGGGTATTTTTATTGAGAATTTTAAACTGTGTATTACTCTGTAAGTACTTTTGCCCATAATTTTGTATAAAGAAAACCTGGGGAAAGGATGCTTTTTTATTCTGTGGGAAATGAAAATCAGTTACAAGAAATGTCTTTGTGCCAAAACTGAGCCATCTGTTTGTGACAGCCTGATTCATTTCTATAGATGGCAGAGTCTAAAATACTGATTTGTTTTTTCTCTCTGCCCAGCTTGGCACAACAGCTCTCATGGTTGCATCTTACTATGGCCACACAGAATGTGTGCGGGAATTGGTGTTGCAAGGAGCTGATATCAATCTTCAGAGAGAGGTAGGAACATTTTTGCATTTAAACAGGGATCAAAGAAGTGCATATTATAAAATGAAATTACAAAAGTCACAGAGGAGCATTACAAATGGCTTGTTTGTTAGCGCAGTGCAAGTACAATCAGTGGCTGTTCGTTAGGTTCTCGGTGAGCAGACTTAGGCTTCATATTTCAGTATCTTTTAAATGAAAAATAAAACTTGATTGTTTGTTTGTTTATATAACACCAATAATGTGCCTGACCCTTGTCAGTCATGTTTAGAGACAGACAGGTCTATGCCCTGTAGGGACTTACAATCTAGGATGGACAAGGAAGCAGAAAATTGAGAGATACATTCATGGAGTTGCTGACACACATACATAGCTTAGTTACAAGGGGAGACAGTGAATCCTGAAGGGCAAACATCCTGTGAGGGAGAGGAGCTAAGGAAATCTTGACAGGAAACAAAGGTTTTCAAGAGGGATTTGAAAGTTAGGAAAGAGAGAAGAGTATGTTTTCAGGGAGGGAGAGGAAGCAACATTGGGTAAAAATAGACGTCATGGTGGCCCACTGTAGCCCGGGACCCACTGGCACGTCTATTTATGTGGTGCCGGATGTTAGCCCAGGACTGCCCTGGAGTGGGTAGGCAGCTAGCCCAGCCTATGTCCTCGGAAAGTCTCCGAGGTCACATCCTTGGCTACGGGCCACCCAAATGGGCCAATGTGGGCTAGTATGTCTGTTTGGCCCCACCATACTCACCCCAGGGCATGGTCCTCCATAGCCAGTCACCATGACTGTCCGTCATGGCAGGAGGCAGGGCACTGGGAGCAGAGCAGAGCATGGGCGGGACCGACTGCCCGCACATTCGTTTAGCTCCCCACCCTACTCGGGGCATGTAGGCAGCGGGGTGACTCTCTGACTGCGGGCACATTTGTTCGGTGCCCCAACTTGGGCTGTGTTGGCTGCGGTTTCCCAGGCTGGGGAGTTGGTCTATTTTTACCCATCTGATGGACTGAAGGTCACTGAAAGACTGAGAGATTGAGTGAAAGAGAGGGGCAAATGTGATGCGGAAGAAGGCAAAATGTCAATCGCAGAAATGAGAAATTGAACCATTTTTGGAAAAGATTATGCCAAAGGAATGACAGTAACAGTGTAAACGGGAATGAGTTCAGAGGTGACAGTTGAAAGAAGAGGCTAGAGAGGAATCAGGAGGTGGCAAGGTCAGAGGAGGCATCAACACATTTTGACAATGTTGACAAGGACAATGTAGTC
>QEPC01012606.1:1870016-1890643 GCA_003113815.1 Sphenodon punctatus | reverse complement strand
CAGTGCAAGTACAATCAGTGGCTGTTCGTTAGGTTCTCGGTGAGCAGACTTAGGCTTCATATTTCAGTATCTTTTAAATGAAAAATAAAACTTGATTGTTTGTTTGTTTATATAGCACCAATAATGTGCCTGACCCTTGTCAGTCATGTTTAGAGACAGACAGGTCTATGCCCTGTAGGGACTTACAATCTAGGATGGACAAGGAAGCAGAAAATTGAGAGATACATTCATGGAGTTGCTGACACACATACATAGCTTAGTTACAAGGGGAGACAGTGAATCCTGAAGGGCAAACATCCTGTGAGGGAGAGGAGCTAAGGAAATCTTGACAGGAAACACAGGTTTTCAAGAGGGATTTGAAAGTTAGGAAAGAGAGAAGAGTATGTTTTCAGGGAGGGAGAGGAAGCAACATTGGGTAAAAATAGACGTCATGGTGGCCCACTGTAGCCCGGGACCCACTGGCACGTCTATTTATGTGGTGCCGGATGTTAGCCCAGGACTGCCCTGGAGTGGGTAGGCAGCTAGCCCAGCCTATGTCCTCGGAAAGTCTCCGAGGTCACATCCTTGGCTACGGGCCACCCAAATGGGCCAATGTGGGCTAGTATGTCTGTTTGGCCCCACCATACTCACCCCAGGGCATGGTCCTCCATAGCCAGTCACCATGGCTGTCCGTCATGGCAGGGGGCAGGGCACTGGGAGCAGAGCAGAGCATGGGCGGGACCGACTGCCCGCACATTCGTTTAGCTCCCCACCCTAATGGGCCAATGTGGGCTAGTATGTCTGTTTGGCCCCACCATACTCACCCCAGGGCATGGTCCTCCATAGCCAGTCACCATGACTGTCCGTCATGGCAGGAGGCAGGGCACTGGGAGCAGAGCAGAGCATGGGCGGGACCGACTGCCCGCACATTCGTTTAGCTCCCCACCCTACTCGGGGCATGTAGGCAGCGGGGTGACTCTCTGACTGCGGGCACATTTGTTCGGTGCCCCAACTTGGGCTGTGTTGGCTGCGGTTTCCCAGGCTGGGGAGTTGGTCTATTTTTACCCATCTGATGGACTGAAGGTCACTGAAAGACTGAGAGATTGAGTGAAAGAGAGGGGCAAATGTGATGCGGAAGAAGGCAAAATGACAATCGCAGAAATGAGAAATAGAACCATTTTTGGAAAAGATTATGCCAAAGGAATGACAGTAACAGTGTAAAAGGGAATGAGTTCAGAGGTGACAGTTGAAAGAAGAGGCTAGAGAGGAATCAGGAGGTGGCAAGGTCAGAGGAGGCATCAACACATTTTGACAATGTTGACAAGGACAATGTAGTCAGAGGAAGAGAGCAAACCTTGTGTCAAAATCAGGGAGAAAGGAGGAAAGTAGACCTTGGGGTGGTAGATGCTGGGGGTGTGGCCGGGGCAGAGGTGGGTGGAACGGACTTTAAATGCAGAGAAAGAGAAGGAAGGAGTGAACTACATTTATAAATAACCCATCAAGCAGTTCCATGCTACCCAACTTAAGAGGGCCAGCTTCATTACTGGTTAACCCAACTGATCCCATAGTCATGGTGTTCACTAATATAATAACCTGTAGTTATCAGAATTGCAGGTACTGTCCTGCTTTTGTGCAATGAACAGACTGATCATTAAAACAACGGCAGGGGACTTACACTAGGGATCTAGCCTAGTATGTTTTGTGATATCTGCGTTTTGATCAGAGACAACTAGACTCTAATGATCATGTCTTAATTATCTATACCCCCCCCCCCCATGATTTGAAGCGCAGTTCTCTTTCCTTAGCTTGGGAGGACAGGATGCAGTTATCTCTTATTTGTTTGTATAATGTTAATTGTAACCACCTCTGTCTATTTTTTTTAAAATGGGAATGGAAAAAGGTAGCAATTAGCTCTTTTGAAAACACCCTCCAGTTGTCAGCATCTGTGCTCATTCTCATTTGTGGGCGTCTACACATGAAACAAAATTGCTCTGAGATTTGGAGTGTGCTAATGGTCCTGAGAGGTTTGTAGTTTAATGAGAACTTTCAGTAATATTGGCTGTTGGCACAAAACAGTAAGAGTTCAAAATGATGGCACTCTTCTGCGTGCTTTAATAAGTACATGTGTTTGACTTCTCTTGGATACCAGGAAGTAGGACATAAATTATGTGATGGCACTAACAAACTACTACATCAACAAATGTCATAATTTCTGATATACACGTACTGACATGAATTAAACTAATATAAAAATGATTTAACAATGATTACGGATAGCCTTTTAATAAGTCCCTTCTCTAGCAAAGCACTTAAAACATATCCCATTATCTCCACCGAGATTACTCCTCTGTTTAAAGTTAAATACCAAGTGTTTTGCTGGATTGAGGTCTAAGACTTTAGCTTTAATACGGCTGCTAGCTTTCAGGTTGGAGAAACATGACTAAATACAGATGATCTGTTTAAAATCATACCCGCAGGTCTGGAAATAAACAGGATGGTTTTGTATGAGCTCATTTCTGTAACATTTCTTTGGATAGACAGCAAAGGAACAAACTGAGAAGCAGAAAGGGGCACAACCCTTGAAAGAACAAAGTTCATACTAGGGCAGAGGGCTTGTACAAGGAGCCTGTGCTGACATGAATATGGAATGCACCTTACTGTTGCTTTAGTCTGTTAGTAAGATCCTGTTTCAAAAAAGCGCTTAATTCCCTGGTGAAATTAATCCGTATTCAGAAAAGCACTTTAAGCATACGCTTTAAACTAAACACATACTTAAGTTTGGGTCAATGGGTGCTTTTAGATGAACAGCTGCCCCGTCTCTGCTCTGCCTCACCCCTGGGCGAGCCATCCGTTTAAAGGTGGGCCGTCCAGGGGTGAACTGGAGCAGAGGTGAGGCAGGCTGTCTGTCTGTCTGTCCACTGGCGGTGCTCCTGAACATCCTGGAGCACTGAAAGCAGATAGAGTGGGCTACCCAAACCTGGAGCACTGGCCGGGGACAGAGCGACAGTCCCATCTCTTGGGAAGACGGGCTGCCGCAGCTCCGCTTCAGACCTTGGCAACCTTGGTGCCTTGGCAACACCATAGAGCTACAGGCGGCCCATCTAAAGATGCCCATTGAGATTTCTTTAAAGTTTTTTTGTTTTTTATTTTTCTAAGTTTTAAAAGTAAAGCATGTGTTTATGGGCTGATTAACAGGAGGTTGCTTTCCTGATCTGGGGCCGAAAGTCTTAAACCATGAACACCGGTTCCCGTACTAAGATTACCCTTCTACTGAAATCAGTAGGCCTCCATGTGCAGAGTAAGGGTGTATTCACGTGGACCTGTATGTTTTAATCTTGCTGTAGACGAGGGACTATTGTGACAGGCCCAGCTCAGGAAATAAATATGTATGTGGTTTCTTGCCCTCTCTCTCTCTCCCTCTCCCTCTGGGTGCTTTTAGATGGATGGCCTGCCCTGATGCTGGCCACGCCAGCCCGCTTCATCCACAGGTGGTTCATCCATCTAAAGGCCAGATGTGCAGGTGAAGCGCCACTGGCGGAACAGGCCAGACAAACCCGAGGCACCGCTCTGAAGCGGAGCAGCAGTCTGCCTGATGCACAGACCCATCTGCTGCTCTGCTTCCAGCCAGCCGTTGCCCGGGCAACATCATAGCATGGTAAAGACAATCTAGCCCGTAAGTCTATGGTTTGGGGAGGGGTACCACCCGTGGAGACCGCAGGCTGGGGAACCCTCTGGGTCCATCTGATCCAGACCCAGGCGGGGCTGGGAACAGGCAGACGCAGAGCTGTCCATCTGATCCAGACTCAGGCGGGGCTGGGCGCAGGCAGACACAGAGTTGCCCCCCCCCAAGCTGTTCCAGGGGTGCCCTGCGTCCATCTGAAAACACCCTCTTTCTCTCTATACACACTTTTAGAAGATAATTATTTCCTATGGTTACCCTATATATACAATAGTATCTATAGAGTGAAGGAACATTCCTAAAAAACAGCAGTGACAGTGGTTATGGAAAGTGTATACAGTAGGTTTCTATTTATATAAATGGAGTTGGTGACATAATTTTCTTATCCCACCTCCACCCCATGGTCCAAATCCAGCACGCAAATTGCTTTTTATTTGGCCCCTTACCAGTTCTTGGATCTGGTTCATGGATCCAGCCCCTACCCTCAAGCACTGAAAGTGTGAATTCAAGGGAAGGGATCAGAGATGAGGTCATGCACTCAGCAGTAGGGGATGGATTTCTGATCTAGTTCCTCTCCTTCCTTCCCCCTCCTGAGCACACTCCTTAAGCACTCCCACCCCCCACTCCTATCCAGCTTGTACTCATTTTCAGAGTGGCCGGCAGAGGGAAAAAGGTTTCCCACCACTAGGGATGTGCGAACCCTGTTCGGAGTCCGGGCCGAACTCAGCCTGTTTGGATGACCGAACCGAACGGCCGAATGTTCGAACGGCCGAACAGTTCGGAGAAGTTCGGATGAGTTCAGGGGCGGGAAAAACATGTCTGGAAGCGGGAGGCAGCTGAGGAGCAGACTTCCTGGCACCAGGAATGGACCAGGGGTGGTTTCAGGGCCAGCTACCGGGGAAAAAAAATCGATATCGGTATGGATTGCACTATTTTCGGATGTTCGGCCAAGTTCAGATGTTCGGCCAAACCGAACTCTGCCGAACCGAACCCGAACTCGGGTTTCAGACCAAACATCCGAACCGCGTTCTGTTCGCACATCCCTACCCACCCCTACTTTGCTGCATAGGAATAAGAATGTACCTCCTTAGCCTACCTCTGCATACTCTGTCACCCCCACAACCACCCCCCATATATTGTGCTGCTGTTTTTTGTCAATCAGTGTGAACTTTTTGTAAAAGTGACATAGATTCTTTATCTGTATGAAGAGCATTGAAGTCTGCCATGTATCTGTTTCTGAATGAGGTATGTTTCTCTCTTTCAGACAGGTGCCACTGCTCTGTTCTTTGCTGCACAACAGGGCCACAATGATGCTGTGAAGTTTCTCTTTGAATTTGGAGCCTCTACTGAATTTAAAACTCAAGTAAGAGATTGCTTTGCTTCAGCGTGCTGGTGATTGGATAGGAATGATTGTTGTGTTTCCTCCTGATGTGAGACATGGCATGACAGGAAAGAATCCTAAAAGGAATTTCCATACTTGCCTGTCTTCTGGGCAATACAATCCACTGACATAATATTAATTCAGGACCAGTCTCTATCTTCTTGGTTCCATTTCAAGTAAACTGAGAATGAATAAAAAAGGAATGACTGTTTTCACACATCTGGTAGCACATCTGGTAGTTTTCTGCTGTAGGATGTCAGAGAATTACATACAGTAGATGGATTGGAATAGAATCTTAAATCTAACCTGAGTCGCTACTGTGTGCATGCTAAGGTAAGGTTAATTAAATCTTGCGCTTCAGGCTGTAAAATGATTTTGGCAAGAGTCAAGAATGTATTTCCTCCCTCTGTGTTCAGCATTGCACAATTGCTGGAGAGTGCTTTAGGCGGGAGGGACCGTCTTCCTCTGAAGCACTGACTATTTGACATTGTTTTAGGGATACATCCTTGTGGCCTGTGGACAGGCTAAGGGAGCATTCAAAGGCAGTGGAAACACCATAGTTATTGTGCATGTTTCAGATCCTCTGTTCCAAACACAGAGGCCAAGGAACTGTACAGGGTATGTTGTTCCAGGGGTAGGAGCATAAAACAGCAGATTTAAGACTGCATAAAGCCACTGTGTGGCTCTGCACATTGGGCGTTTTCACACGGACATGCGGGTGCTCACCCCTGGACCTGCTCCAGGCGTGCACCCCTTCATCTGCCTGCTTGCAGCCCTGCCTGGGTCCATTTTAAATGGACCTGGCGGCTGCCACAGCCCACAGTCTGCCCCTGTGGTGCCCCTCCCTCAGACCATAGAGTTGCAGGCAGATCGCCTGATGCTCTGGGCTGCCACCTGCAACTCCATGGTGTTGCCCAGGGCAACCCCTAGCCAAGAGCGGAGTTGCAGCGGCCATCCACCAAAGAGATGAGTCCCTATGGACTCTGACCAAAGGCCCCACCTCCGGCTGGTGCCCCAGGTTTAGGCTGCCCGCTCTGCTGGCAGTGCTCCTGGACATTCTGGAGCACGGCCAGCGCAGGCTGCCTTTAAACGGACAGCCAGCCCAGGGGTGAGACGGGCCAGAGGCGTGGGTGCCATGCCATCGGTGTGAAAAAACGCATTACGTTAACCATGGGGAAAATCAACCCTGTGGTATTCCGTGCAACGTCATCCAGAGGTAGAGCAACATGTTGTTCCTTGTTTATATTGCTTCCCTATAGATTTTGACCAATGGGGAAGCCTATCAGGTGGCAGCATAAATAGGTGGAGCCTGGAGGTTCCTGCTGCAAGGCAAGCCTCCCTGCTGGTGAAACTGACCAGACACCTTTGCTGAAAGCAAAACTCCCTGCTGGCGAAATCGACAAGCACAAAGCCCCTTGCTGAAACTGTCAGGCCTGGTGAACATTCCTTCTGTAGTGTTTTCGTCTGCCCTGTGGGACTGCTGAGGAGTTCCCCAGATTTGTTTCAGGGAACAAACATCTGCACACCTGTGTAACCTCTGTGGCTAGCTCCGGGTTTGTGTGACTAAATGAAACACTTGCCCCATATTAGGGAGCTGGAACGGTGGCAAGCGCTTGTCAGGGTCCGCTCGGCTCACAGCCGTCAATAATGGGTTTCCCCGGAGGCTGGGGGCGCCACTGTTAACAATGGTAAAGGGGTGGAGCTGCTCCTTGCGCTGACGTGTTCTCCTGACCCTGCCCCTCTCTCTGGCTAGTAAAAGTATAATGAATGACTCTGAGGCAGGTGAGGAGCCCCGCCCAGAGTCCACCTGATGGAAATCAAGTAAAGGGCTACAAATAGAACCGGCGGGGTCATGAGCCACCGGCGGTAATCATTTCTGAGAGACTGGCCCCCTCGCTTATCTGGAGCATCGTGTTGCATCCCTGTGGAGTGAAAGTTCTGTGAGCCTGTGTATTCCTTGTGTCATTCCCCCCTTGTCCCTGGAGTCAGTGGTGAGTGGCTGGTTTATGTTAGTTCTGTCCTGTGTGTATTAGAGTGATAGTAAAGTGGGTTTCTGGTGTGTGGGTATTCCAGTTCCTCCTGCCCTTAAAATCCAGGTCCTGTGTTCCCCATTACAAACCCTTGCCTTAGTGTACAAGCCCTACCCTTCACCCGCTTGTGATATCCCTGACCCCTTCCTGCCCCCTTCCTTTCCCCATACCCTGGGGTTTCCCTTTCCCCTCCTCCCTTTTTTCTTCACCATCCCCCACTCACGTTGTGCCCTGGGACCTGTGGAGCTCCCCGAGTGTGTGTTTGGAAGTGTCCTTAGGGGCAAAAGTCTTCATCTCTCTAAACAGTCCCAATGACGATACGGGTTGCTCTCTGAACCTGAGAGAAAGCCCACATTCTATCCTGAGGGACACTTTACCCTACACGGGGAAGTTAAAACTGAGAGCAAGTCGCCCCTTGTATATTTGTGTAGGTTTATTGGTGAGGGAGGTCCTCGTGGGTTTAGCTACCCCTTTTCCCTTCCCTTCCGCCCCTTTTTCCCCTACCCCCGTGACAGCGCTACGTGTAGAGACGCTCACTGTCCAAATGCTTAGGGGCCACAGGCTGGGTCTCTAGCATGGAGTGTTGCATTGAGCCCATTTTGTTATCCTGCTGATCTGAGTCACGGCATAACAGAAAAGGTTCACTAAAGGCTTTTCCCATTTTGGACATTTCCTGGGCAATACTGGTAGACCATAAAGGCATGATAAGTTTTCATTATTCAGGAATGAATTGCAATGCTCATTCTGCAAGTGAGTTTATGAAAATATCTACTTCCTCAGATATAGGAAGGAGCAGGGATTGGAATGAATGTGGAGAAATCGTTAGCATTTGGAGTGAGAGGCAGGGGACCACAGAGGAGCAACAGGTTTAACTAACGTGCTCCTACCAGCAGCTGCTGACATGAGCTGCTGAAAAGGAGAGTAAAAAGTGTCTGTGCAGGCAGAGGGAGAGGCAGTTTACAAAAGGAAGAGCTTTGTAAGTGGCTGAGAAGGCTGATTCCGTGTCATAATTAAATTTCTCTGAGTGCTGAAACCCTTTGAGCTGACATGAAAGAGTTAATGGTGATAGTACCAGAGGAGTAACTGAACTCTGTGGGGGCTCTGCTGAAAAGGAATTATCTTAGCCAAGCAGAGTGCAGGGATGCTGAACAGTTTCCAGTGCCTAGCTGTACAGTTATACAACATCTCTGCTTTCTGGTTGTACAGGTCTGACATGCATAAGTGCAGTAGGGTTATATCTTAATAGCCAGGCTGCAATTATGCAGATATCTCTGTTCTGATTTGCCACTGTAATCCCTCTGATCTGAATGGTTCATATACTCAGAATTTCCAACGCGTTTGCCAGAAACAAAGATGTTTTCTCAGCTTCCTACTCCCTTCATAGGAAACCAGATATATCCCAGAATTTACACGAAAGGAAAAAATAACCCAAAGTACACTATTTTGGAAAGAAAAATTCCCCAACAGCAAAGAATATAAGGCATCAGTCTGTTAAAGGGAAACTGGGTTTTTTTAAAACAAAACATTGAGACTCCTCTCTCTTATCTCCTTCCTTACTTGAACAGGTCCACAAGGTGTTTTGTGCCCACAGTCACACTCAGTTTTAAAAAGGCAACATGAGCAAGAAAAATAGTCTCTTCTGACACAAAAAGCCTCACTGGCCTTCAGGGAGAGAAACTAAAGGTGGAGAACTCCTATTTTAAGGCCCTCGATGGCTTATTCCTATCATCCTCATTATTCTTGTAGTCTCTTTAAGGCCGCTTTTATACAAGGCACTGAAAAGCGCCGCCTCAGTCCCGCGTTGAGAGAAAAGCCGCGCGGGAAATGTTTACATGCTCCCCGTGCTGCCGGAAGTGACGAGCTGCCCACTACCGACAACAGGGAGCAAGTCACTTCAGGCAGCATGGGGAGCATGTAAACATTCCCCACGCGACTTTTCTCTCAATGCGGAACTGAGGAGGCGCTTTTCAGCGCCTCATTTAAAAGTGGCCCTAAGAGATCAGTTTCTGACACAGCTCTGTTCATTCTGCTACCGTTGACTGCTCATTTGTCAAATTTGCCAACAAGCACTGCCATGCCTTTCATGCTATCTCAAACACAGGAGGAGCTCCCTCTAAAATCCACAAGGACATCACATTATCCTTCTCTAAATCTCTCCTTCAAACTCGCCTGTGTTACAGAACCTAGAGTCATAGAGACCCAGATCTGGAAGGGACCTCAAGGGCCATCTAGTCCCGCCCCCTGCACCACTGCAGAACCTGCCACACCCCAACTATCTGCACAGAGAAATCCATCCAATAGCCACAAGTAGAAACTGGGACCAACCAGAGCACACCGATGCCTGAAATAACAGGGAACAATTTTAGAAAAAGAAAGATCCGGATGCTCCAAACAGGTGAGCTACACCCATGTTGCAGGGGAAGGCAAAAAAAAAACCTCAGTCGACTGCCAATATGCCCAGTGGGAAATTCCTTCCCAGTTCCAGATATGTAAGACCTCAATAATGTATCTCTGTCTGTGTTCTCCTTTTTCTTGTCCATCCTAAATTGTAAGCCTCCCGGGGCTGGGACCCATGATTGTTCAGTTCCAGGCACTTTGCTGGCACTACATAAATAATTACTAATAATAATACAGAACACTGGACAACTATCTGGTGGCATGATACGGCCACTCTTTTTACACAATACAGGACTGTCACTTTATCACTGCAGTCCCAAGTTTGGCTTTGAATCCACCTGTTTCCTCTCACCTTAGACTTAGTTTTCGATATTACAAACACCTCATATGTGCCTAGTTCTATTGAAAGGACTGTGCATGTGTAAATGCATTCAGGACTGGGGGCTTGAGCTGCAAGTTGACCCTAGCAGGAGCCCTATTATGATGATACCCCTGATTATAATGTGCATGCAAGGCCTATTCTAATGGGCTGTAGGCTCTATTAAGGAAGGAGATAAACAGGTGAGAAGGAGGGAAATGAGAAGGATACACCACTGGTGAAAACAAATGAAAGGAAGAAAGGCACAGGAAATGGCCCAGATGGCCCAAGTACTTGAGGATTTCCTGACTTAAATAGGATGGGGTTGCTGGCAAGGCATTTTCATTGGGTAAAAACACATGTGATGGTGGCATGCTCCTGTCATGACCCAACCTGAGCATCAGTTCTTTTTTTCTTAGTATGGCGGCCAGTGAGGCACAGTGATGGCTGCTGGCCATGGCGAAAGCTCCAGTTGCACAGATGTGATCACCCGGGCTAGCTCCAACACCGTCCGGGGCACTCCCAGGCCAACATGCGAGGGTCCAGATCACGTCTGTTTTTACCCATTGAGAGATCCTTGAGTCAGACAACTACGGTTCCATTAGGGCCTTTGGTAAATGTTACAGAGTCTGTCTGATTTCCCAGGCTTGAGAGAGGCAAAGCAGATTAGGAGTGTACCTATGAATCTAAATTGTGGTTACTGATAGTTCTAGCAGGCTGGTAGGTGAGGTAAGAATTAAATTTTCATTGGCTTATTTTGTAAAGTGTGTACTTGTCTCTAAAACAAATAGATCAGAACATTTAAAATCAATCAATAAATGCACATTAGGTTGTCTTCTCACACTTAAAATTGGAATGCTTAATCAAAAAATATCCTATAAAATGTATAATTTAAAGGTGCAGCCTGTTAATATAGTAATAATTCAATCCTGGACTAATATCCTCTGGTCTGAAAATCTATCTGCTGTAAACACGTCGTTGCCTCCAGCTGTGGAGTCTGTTCAGTCCAGGACATGTTTATTACCTCGTCAACAGGAAACACTTTCAGATTATTGTTCTGATAATTCCATTTTGAGGCTGTGGTGATGTTTATATACTGTGGGACCAGATCGAGTGATTAAATTAGTACCCAGAGGGGATTACTATATAAGAACACAAATCCAAAATTACTTTCCTAGGGTTTTTTTTGTAATTGTTCTCATAAGATATGGATCTCAGTTCCTGACTAATTCCCCCTTGAGTACACTCATGCTGCCTTCTGCCCTCTCTCCTATCACTGCTGATGAGTCATGCAAAACCCTCCCTCAGAACCTCCCATGCTCAGATAGGTTTGCTGCCACTCTTGCCCTGTGCTGACAGCTATCTGAGTGACACAGAGAGCCAATGTCAGTTACAGAAATGTTTCTTGCATGGACTTTAGTGTGGCTAATAAAATAACCAGTAGTGTATGCTGCTATGTTCATTGTTATTAGTGTGGGGTCACTGGATGTTTTCAGAAAAGACACTCCCCACCCACTTCCCACTCAGTATACATGTTACAGGGCTCACAGAGGGCAACACTGCAGCCCTGCAACATGGGAAGTTGCAGGGCTGCAGTCTGGGAGATGAGTGGGTTGTGGGTGGGTCTTGTCTGAAAATGCCCACTGTTGGATGGGTAAATGCAATCATTTCCCTTATTTCATTCTGTTACATTTATAGGGTAATGTAATGCATTGTCTGAATGTATGTGTAGTAAAGTAATGTGTGCAGAGTAAAACGTGGCCACCTGTGGTGGCGTCACGTGTGGAAATGCCCTAGATCTACAATTGTCAACGTATCTAGATACACCAATGTTCTCCTGTGACCAGTAGGGACACAAACCAATTCCTTGGTATACAGCGAAACTTGTCTCATAAGGTTACTTCTACATGATGGACATAAAGTTCCACCCAGCTTCTTGAGTTCTTTTTTTTACATTGTTGTGGCAAGTGTATGAAAGGGCACTAGTCAAGGCTTTTGAATCAGTTCTTCAGAAAACTTCAGAACCTCACCAAATGCAACCTTTTTGATGTCCATTTCTATATCGTCATTGTCGGCCTCAGTTTCTTTGGTCTTGTATATTATCCTTATGAAATCATGATAACATGAGAAGTGATACTTGGCTTCACTTGGCACTAGATCCTTTACAGCAATAATGCTGATACGCGCAGCTACAGTAGATTTATCAGTATTTAATTGTAGGTGTGTTCTTGCAGGCAAACAAACTTTGTCACCTGATTGGAATTCAATAATATCTGAAAGTTGCTTACGAGTCTTTGAGCCCTTAACAAATTTGGTTTTCTCACAGAAGATGCAGGTTTTCGGTAGGATAGTTGTGGAACATACAACTCTATTGTTTGGTAGTCGGTGATTACATCCACTTTGTTATTCTGCCTTTTTGAATTTTCTTTAGTTTTTGTTTGTGTGTGAAGTCCTGATAGCAGCCTCTATGGTATGCAGCATTTGTATCAGTAGCAGATATATCACCCAGACTAACGATGTGGTGGTGACCCCTGATGACAGCAGCATTTTGTAGCTTGTTCCAGGTATACTGCAAGTCCTTCAGTTGAGTCAGGTCAGTTCCATATGCAAGGCAGGTTATACATCTCTTCTTACTCTCCAGTTGTTGGCTCTGAAAAGATAAAACAAATTAAAATATATAACTTTCAAATTATGAGTCAAATTGGTAATTTGGTAGCTAAACATAAGCTTTGTCTTGTATTACACTATATGATTAAAATCACTATGTGATTAAAGTATGATTAAATCCTATAATTGGAAATGTAATTCTGGGACCTTAGAGCAGGTCAGTGCATACAAGTATTTCGGTATCTGGTTTGCCTCCTCTGGAGGATAGAGAGTACGTTTAGACTCTGTTAAGCTTAAAGCCACCTGTACTATCAACGGCTTACTGAAATTTTGGCAAGGAAGGGGTGGGAAGCGGATAGCACCCCTTCTTAAGATGCTCCGAGAAAAGATGCTTCCCCAACAACTATATGGAGTGGAAATCTGGGGTACCGAGGATTTGGATGAGTTAGAGCCACTTCAAAACTATGTACTCGGAACTATTTTAGGTGTTCCCTGTAGCTCTCCTGTTGCTTTGCTAAGGGCTGAAACGGGTGTAACTCCTATTTCCGACAAAGCTAGATTACAGCTACTGGCTTAGGCTGAATAACATGGAAAGGGACCGGCTCCCACGACTCTGTCTGCAAGAGCAGGTGAATGTTTTTCCCCACTTTAAATGGTATAAATCGGTTGCTAGTATATTAGCGCAGATTGTTTTTTCCACTTTCAGCCTGATGCATTATTCTAGGGAGCAGGCCAAACATATTATTAAAACTAGGATTGCTGATGTCACTCTCCAAGTGGAAAGAATTGCAATGGAGGCCCAATTGGTAGCGCCATGGTATCCACTGATAAAAACGGTGCAGGGGTTGGAACCTTATCTAGTGGACATAACCAACTTTAGGACTAGGAGAGCAATGACTGCACTGAGGTTTAATATGATGAATACTCAGGTATTGGCGGGTCGTTATCGTGGTATACCATCGAAGTTCTGCTTTTGTCTTTGCGGCCAGATGGCTGTTGAAACCCTCCAGCATTATCTTTTGTCTTGTCCCCAGTCCACCTGCCTGTGAGACGAGGTAATAGGACCTTGGTTTGCTGGGAAAGAACATTGGGCTGTGGCATCCTGAATTATATTTTTATTAGCTAACTCGGATAAAAAGATTACCAGGGAGGTAGCTGTTTTTGCATATCATTTAGAGCTTATCAGGAGGGAACAGCTGGGTTCAAGTCTGCCTACAGAATAATCAAGTTAACTAAACTACGTTAATAAGTCTGTATTGCTATACTGGGAACTGGTATCGAATTGATTGATTATAAGTCGTTCTGATTTATTTGATTTGTGGTGCTGTTACCCTTTTATAAGAAAAATGGTTGTAAAAGTGGCTTTTCCTCGGCAGCAGCCAGATGTATGTGCTAGGCAGGGAATTTGTCCTATTAATTATTTAGCTTATTTTTCCTGTATTCGTTTTTCTAATTAAAACAACCGGTATAAGGAATGATTATGCTGCCCGTATGTTATCTTTACAGGAATGTATACATTGTTTGGAAGACTTGATTCATTTTAGTATCCTTCATGCTGGCCACTCTCCGATTTTCTCTATGGGGCTAAATAACTAATTTGGAGTTGCTCATTTTTGCACTGTTCAGATGGTGGTTTGACTGTGTGTATAGCTGTTTTAAGTGTTTGATTATTTTGCTTTTATATTCCATTATTTTAAATTTTGTTATGGTCTTTGGCCTGAACAATAAAACTTTGATTGATTGATTGATTGATTGATTGATTGAAAAAACAAATTAAAATATGTAATTTTCAAATTATGAGTCAAATTGGTAACTTGGTAGCTAAACACAAGCTTTGTCTTGTATTACACTATATGATTAAAATACGTATATATAAGTTTCATGTTAATTACTAAGAGAATTAAAAGTTACATTGTGTTATTGTGTGTAAAAATGGAATCCTTGAACCCACATAGACTCCAAGAACATGAGTTTTGGATGAATAGTTCTAAAGTTACCTGACTTTTCAGATTTTTGGCTGGCATTTTGTTTAAAGCCGCCATTTTGAAAAAGCTACCATTTCAGGATGGGCAACATGCTTTTGTCTAAATACAAGGACCATAATGGACATTTCTATATCAGTTGCATATACTCCCTCCACATGAAGATATATTCAATCATTTTGGGGTCTGGCTGATAGACTACTGTAGGAAAGCCACTGGCCATTCACAGAGTAGCCACCTGCCGCCTGTGCCTCTGCATGTCCTTTCGCCATTCCCAGAACTGTGTAGTTGCAAATGCCAATAGGAAATGCAGGGGCCTGCAGCCAGCTAATCTGCAAATGCCAATAGGGAACATATATGGAAAAGCCACTGGCCGGATGCTAAGGAGGAGGCATCTGGCCAGAAGGAAACACGGGGACAGACAAGACAAGAAACATTTTTAAAGCCTTCATTGATACCACAAAAAAAACCATTTAAAATCGTTTGCCTCTCGGGGTGATAGCCCAGAAGAAAGAAACCGCTGCAGTGGCTTCTTCTTCCCTTAGTTTGCCACGCTGTGTCATGGCAGAGAGTGAGATACTGAGGGTTGGTGGGGGGAGCGTGGTGGGGGGAAGCACCTGCCCATTTATTAGACTAATCACACTAAACCTGTGCATGGGGGCTGCACGGATGCACAACAACTACACACAAGGGGCTGCCTGGTTTTTAGGCTCTACACAATAAACATGCGAGTGAGGTCAGCCTCCATGGTCCGAATCCTAACTCCAGCAGGCTATTGTCTCGTTTGCTATCACCTTATGAAAGGCTAGGCCACTAGTATATGCCCATTGAATTCATGACAGGATGCACTTGCCTTTGCCAGGTGAGGCAAATCAGAGCTAGGAAAGTTTGTTTTCATATTTCAGAGAGGAAAAAGGAGAATGATGGAGGTCAAGTTCCGCCAGAGGAAAGGGAGGGGAAGAGAGAAATAAAAAAACATTTCCCCTTCTATAACAAAGAGCTCAGGATAAAAATTCTCAGTGGGTGGCTCTACACCTTACATTAACAATAGAGGAAATCAACCCAACAGTACTTACTACATAATCATCATGTGGTCAAGCAGCATGAACAAGCATTCATGCTTCTCCATGTTTGTGTTAGGCTCCCCCTATGGTCAGAGACCATCAGGTGGCAGCATAAACGATGAAACCCAAAAGCTCCAACTGCTAAAACTGGCAAGACAAAGCTTCCCTCTGCAAGGCAAAGCTCCCCACTACTGAAATTGATGAGTCCAAAGCCCCACCGGTGAAAATAATTATGTGGCATGTTTTCAGCAGCACTGCAGGTTTGCTGAGGAGTTCAAACCTCCGCAAACCCATGGTCACTCTGCTCCAGGATTTGTGTGACCAAACATAACACTTGCTCCCCGTGTTAGTCAGCTGGAATGGTGGCAAGTGTTATTTATAGAGACACCCATAGGGCATTTTTACACACACCTTAAAGTGCTGGTCTTTCAATCTTCCGGGTTTACAAGTCCACAAGTAAGTTCCAGATGCATTCTTCACACACACACTGCCCTGAGAGTTCCTGGATGCATTCTTCACACAAACACTGCCCTGAGGCAGCCTAAAGTAGCCACAGCTGCCTGAAGCAAAGCAGTTTACCAGGAGAACTTTTTACACACAAAAGTTCTGGGAGAAGTTCTGTGCAGAAGTTCAAAGAGCTAGATGTTTAAGATCTGGGTGAGTGATTTAGACACACAGAAAGTTCAGGATGTAACAACAAACATGGAGGAGAAATGTGTGTGTAAAAACACCCAATGTCACAATGCTGAGGGTTAAGCCAGATTTTGGGGAATGATGGAAAGTTTGCTAGTTGCCCTGTGGGCCAGATTTTCCAAAAGAGCTTGGCTTTCATTTAGCTACTCAAACAAGGATAAGATTGAGAAGTACTGAGCAGCTCCCATTGTGTCACCTATAGAGAGATTTCCAGAGGAGCTCACCATTCTGGGTAAATGAGAGCTTAACCCTTTTGGAAATATGGCTCTATATCACCACCAAAAGTCCAATGCCAAGATGTGTTCAGCACTTGCTGTTCTCCACAGTGTTTGTCTTCTCTGTTGTGCTCATTGTTCGCTTGTTTGCAGGATGGAGGTTCTGCTCTTCTAGCAGCTTGTCAGTATGGACATATACGAGTGGTGGATACCCTGTTGAAGCATGGTGCCAACATTCATGATCAACTTTACGTAAGTCTGTTTCAGTTTGGTATTAACAAAATCAGTGATGCCACAACCAACCTGTGATTTATTTTATTTTTAAGTTTTAAGTTCAGTTGTTGCACAGAAGTGGCAGCATGGAAATGCATTATAAAAGGTTATAGCTTGGTAAATCTTTTCTTGAAAACGTATTTGTTATAAACTTTGTTTCTACATGATAACAGGAGGAGGGCTGATATACAAATTTGCAAAAGATGTCCTCTGGCTGTAAAGGAAACTAAAATGTTGATGCCTGACTCCCCTTGCTCCTTGTGTAGCCTACGGCCCCAATCCAAGCTCTGCATGCACACAATATACGCACATGTCACACGTACACAATGCACTTGGTGTATACATGGCATATACCTGTTGAGCACCATGCACATGTTGCACATGCAACAATGGATCAGGGTCTAACTAGAAATCTATTCACACAAACAGAAGTTGGTCCAATAAACGAACTGAACTACTTCATCTCCATCTCTTTCCTCAGAAAGATACTCTTTTCTTCTGTCTCTGCAGGTGTATGTGATTTAGCAGGCAGCAAAGGATCAGGCCTTTAGTTTTCATACTGCTCTGTAAATAACATTTTAAAAATAGAACTGTATTTACATGTTTGTAAAATACCAGCATCCTAGTTGAATAAGTTACTGGTTTATTGCACATTTTTAATGTATTAGATAAATAAAATGCTGGTAAAAATTACTTGGACATGATAGTTTTAGATTTTCAGACAGCTGGATTACTATCTACTTTGCTGCATACAAGCCTGGCTGTCAGAATGCAAACTGGAGTGGATGGATTTTAACCCCCCAATCACTCACATATGCCAAATCAAAGAAGACATAACCAAGGAAATCATTCCTGGTGGGGTTCATGAGCTTTGTTGCTTGGTTCTATCCACAAGGATAGATGCAAGATGCAGGATGCTTTTGCCAGGTGCTGAGTGCACTTAACTCTCACTGTAGTGAACTAAGTACACTCAGCGCTTCCCAGAAGTACACAACACCTAGCAGGGTGAAGTCCCAAATGTATACTGTCTCCTTTGTAAGACAGTGCAAATACCCAGAAAATACCTAGCCATTTCTTTAGGAAATATACACTTTCATCAACTTGACTGATTAACTGCTCATACTACTGCTCATAGCTCAAGTTCAAGTTTATTGATAACCAGGCGTAGCCAAAGTCCATAACCCTTGGAATTTTTTTTTTTAAAAAAACAACAAAAGACCCAAGATTCAGTATAACAAATGTACATCCAGACCTACTTATCATGACAACAAATTTTCTTAACATACCATCAATATCATTTACAGCTTATTAATTGAAATGTCGCAAGCTTTACAATTCCTTTATATTCTAAGAACCAAGTAATTTGAAGTTCAAAAAACGTTCGCGAATTATAAAAGAATTTAACAAAAAATTAGCTACCGCCTGACAAACTTCAGGGACTTGGTCAGCTAATAGGATTAGTGCAAGCTCTAGGCTTGATCTTCCTGGGTATCTAATAAGTATTGGGTCTAAATATTGTATTCTGATCCTGTAATAAAGTTGGCATTCTATCAAAATATGGCTCACTGTTTCAGTCTGCTGTAGATCAAAAGAACAAAGCCGCTCCGCAAAAGGGATCCCAGCCAAAAGTCCTTCTAAGATCTTTGAAGGGAGTACATTTAGCTGGGCCATAAGAAAATTTTTCCCCAATGCTGTAGACAAATTATTCTGCCAATACCTAGCCGTCTGCCAAGGCTCAGGAATTAAATCTGAATAAATACCTAGAGATGGTGAGGCCTCAATTATCGCTATGTCCTCCTGTCGGGCAGTATCATCTATCCTTCTATGAATTTCTGAGATAGCTGCCAAATGTCCGTTGCTCCGTAGATATGGTACTGAGAATCCCAATTTAACTATGCAGTTCTTCATTACAGAAGACCATCGTGATTCAAATGAGTCCTTGGCAAGTAGAGGGAATAATCCTAACTGAGGGAATATCTCAGTGCGTAGCCAGAGTGACAGGGCATATTTCAGTGCTCTTTTGTTCCATCTAAGTTGTCCCATCTCCACCCTGACCGCAGCTGAAGGTATTCCCACGAGTAATTGGAGTTTCCTCAAAAATATAGATTGAAGCCTATCCAAATTGAAAGGACGAATGACTGCTCAAATTGATGTTCCATAGAGTAGTGGAGAAGCTACCTTTGCATTAAAACCCTTTAAGGCCATGATCTCTCTTCCAACACCCTTCCCAATAAAATAGTTCAAAATAGCAACACCCGTGCCTGTTGCACGATTTAAGGCCGATTTTGCCTGGGCTTCCCAGCTACCTGTTTTGTTAATAGTAATGCCAAGGTATTTATACTGATCAACTTGCTCAATTGGTTCGGACCCTATTCTCCACACAAATTTATTTCTGCCTTTGCCAAAGACCATAATTTTGGGTTTTGCATAGTTGAGTTGCAGTTTGTTAGTGGAGCAATAACTCATCAGCTCTCTTAGTTGTTTTTTCCATCCCAACTAAAATAGCTCATAGCTATTTTAAATAAAAATAGTTGAGCGGCGGCTGCAAAATGGACCAATTTATAAAGCAATCAATAAAAGGGACTTCTGAAAACAAGCATTTGTTCTGCTTCTCTTGCATGACACTGCTTAAATGGAGTTTGTAAGGTGTTGTCTGGCTGCCTGCCTGACTGGCAGATTTCCAAATGAGAGGGGAAGGACTTCAAATGTGTATTTGTCAATTATTCTGAAAGCAGCAAGATTTATATTTTAATTCTCAAATTGACTAAGTATAAGGAGTGTAGGAAAGGAAGCACCTTAATTAAAAAGAAAGCTTGTACTTTGTTTTCATTGATGCTGCACTAAGAGCAGTTTTAAGACCACAAAAACGTTTAGTGATTCTTAAAAAAGACAGCTGTGCACAAGGATACCCGTCATTAGCTAGGTACCATTATGATACAATAAATAATAATTAATAAAGAGGAGGGTAGCTTAGAGAAGGGTGCTGTCCTACATCTTGGGATACCAAGATTCAGTTTCCTGTTCTGCATCAGAATATGGGTGCTTTCCTACATTACTTACTGCACACGATTTGCCTTTGTGAAAGAATCCAGAAGACAAAGCATGCGTGGGGTTTGTGGGACGGCCCCTCCACGCATCTTTGCTGACGATCCTGCGGGGAATTGCAGAGTTGGGAAATCCAGCTGTGCAGTCCGTGCAGGATCGCCAGCAAAAATGCAAAGGGGGTGGGCAGTCCCACGTTATAAAGCCTGTGCAAGCTTTGCCTTCTAGATTTTTTTTTTCCCCAGAGGCAAATACCCTTATCTGTGTGATTTTGGGCAAGCCAGCTAGTCTTTTTGTGCCTCCCTGGTATGTAATGAAGATAAATATACTAAAGATTGTGAGGTGCTCAAATACTATAGTACCCAGAGTTATGCAAGTACCCAAGCTGGGTAGCTAGGTAGGGTTAGCTCCCCTTGAGGTTTGACTTATTATTTAAATTTTATTTATTTATTTATTTATTTATTTAATCAGATGTTTATGCTGCTAGGCTCAGGGTGGCTCACAAATAATAAAAACAGTAAAATACAAAAACAAACCACCAAACTTTCCCACAACCCATCTCCCCATTCCCCACATCCAAACCCTCCCACACACACCCAAACCCCACCCACTAAACCCCCCATCTCCCTGCCCTTTTCGGGTTTGACCAGTCATCTCCAGGTGAAATCCCAATATCTCCGGGCTATCCGTGGGGTTCAATAACCTAGAGAAATCATGTCTTCAGGAAAAAGTGGAGCCACAATAGAGAAGACAACTCTGTCATGGTTAGATTATTACCAGGGCCCCGATTCTTCCGCGGAATTTTTTTTTAAATTCCGCGGGAGTCAGGGCCCAATTCTGCGCCTTGGCGCAATTTACCATGCGGGGGGGGGGGGCTTGGCTTGCCTCCTCCTCCCCCCACACTGGTAAAATCCTCAGGGCTTCCCC
>QEPC01012606.1:1849617-1862519 GCA_003113815.1 Sphenodon punctatus | reverse complement strand
CCCCCCCCCCCCCCCACTCTCCCGACGCAACCGCTGCCGGCAAAAGGGCGCGGGAGGGAAAGACAGGAACGCGCGCTAGACGGCGCAGGGGGGAGGAGCCAAAGGAGCACAGCCTATAGTGCAACTAGCAGGGAACACGTGAGAGGCAGGGGCGACCATCCACGGTGTGTGTCCCTGGTGACCACAGTGCTCAGCACAGCAGCAGAGAGGAGAGTGTATCTCGTCACCTCTCTAACGCAGCAAGGCCCATAGAACGTCCTGCTTCAATAATGGCGGCGAAAAAGAAAAGATCGGCCACCACGGGAGACCAGCAGGCGGAAACCGTAAGCCCCCCGCCACCCCAGGACCTTCATATGGAGGTCCTGAAGGAAATACTAGCAGAGCTAAAAAGGAAAAGGTCCCCACCCAGACAGAAGGGTAGGAGGACATTTAAGGGCCAATCTAAGGGGTCAGGGAAAGGAAAGGCCCCTTTGCAGAAAAAACACAAAGTAAGGGGACCCCTAGACTCCCCAGTGTCCTTGGCTGAGGAACAGGAGGAGGTGGCATCATTCTCCTCAGAAGAGGAGGAGGAGACGGTGAGATGCCAGACCCTCAGGGACAGTGAAGAAACTGCACAGGAAGCAGCGTCCCTAGCAGAGGAATTAGATCAGGAGGGTCAGGAGGGGGAAGACATTGCCTCAGAAGAAGAGGCAGGTAACTCTTCTCTAGAGGAAGGGGAGATAGAAGAAATAGATATGGAACAATCTGGGGACCCAGATAGGCAGTTCCCCATGAAGTACAGGGACCAGATCCTGGACCAAATAACCAGAGCCCTGCACCTTCAACAAAAGAAAGACAAACAGGCATCCTCAGATTCCTCGGAGGAAGAGGAAGAGGCCAGACGATATATTCCTAGGGCCAGAGCTAAGGACAAGGGAGTGGTATTGGACAAAGCATATGAAAAAATAATTTAAAAAGAGTGGCAACAAGCCAACAAACTCTTTAAAATGAATAAAACACTGATGTCACTTTACTCCCTACAAAAGAGTAAGGAGCCACTTCTGTCCATACCTAAAGTAGATGCGGCAGCAGCCTCACTGGCCAGGAATTCAGTATTCCCAACTGAAGGAGAATGTTACCCGAGGGACCCCACAGATAAAGGAATTGAGTCCAACCTCAGGCGTAACTTTGAGGAAACAGCCACAGTACTGAAAATGGCTGTGGCGACTTCCTATTTCTCCACAGCGCTCATGACTTGGATCAAGAGAGCCAGAGACCCCAAAGTGTCATGACGAGGATTCTCTCGACCAGAATCCAGTTAGCGCTCGTTCATAGCAGACTCTTCCACAGACATTCTAAGGTGGTCTGCTAGAGCCGTAGCTTCTAACGTGGCAGCTAGGCGTAGACTCTGGCTACGCTCTTGGAAAGGTGACCACACAGCAAAAAACACACTGGTAGGAGGTCCCTTCCAAGGGACAAAGCTATTTGGGGTGTGCTTAGACAAAGTACTGACGGAAGCGGCAGATAAGAGCAAAAAACAGACACTACAGAGTGTAGTACAGCCCAAAAGAAATTTTCGTCCCTTCAACCAGAACCAATCACAGGGAAATAATAGAAAACCCTACTACGCCCCAAGGGGCAGACAGCAGAAGTACAGATCCATCTGGTCCAAACAGAGGGGACAGGGGAACAGACCCAAGCACACCCAAGGAGCAAACAGACCTAAGTCAGAGGCATGACTACCTGAACCTTCGGTCAGGCCCACAGAGTCTAGGGGGGAGACTCCAGAGATTCGGAGAAAAATGGCAAAGAGCCACATTGGACCAGTGGGTTCTACAAACAATTCTAAAAGGATACTCAATCGAATTCAACAGGTACCCAAAAGACTTTTTTATCTCCTCACCCTGATCCAGCAACCCCAAAAAACACCAAGCCATGCTGGACGAAATACTCAGACTAAGGGACATCGGAGCAATACAGCAGGTACCTCCACACGAGCAAAGTCAGGGATTGTATTCAATCCTATTTCTAGTACCAAAGAAAACAGACGAGTGGCGTGCGGTACTAGATCTAAAAAGGCTGAACAAATGCGTCTGGGCGGGAAAATTCAAAATGGAAACTCTACAGTCCATTCGAACCGCCCTGGAACCAAAGGAATGGCTAACATCGTTAGACCTAAAGGAGGCTTATCTCCATGTACCGATATTACCAACGCACAGAAAATGGCTAAAGTTCCATTACGCTCAAGTCCACTGACAATAAACGGTCCTACCCTTCGGCCTCGCTACATCCCCCAGAACCTTCACAAAGGTTCTAATTCCCCTCAAAGCAAAACTCAGAGGGGAGGGGATCAAGATTCACCCCTACTTGGGCGATCTGCTGATATGATCCCCAAGCTTGCACCAAGCGAAAGCAGATGTAGAAAGGGTGATACAATACCTTCAGGAACATGGGTTCATCGTGAATTTCAAAAAGAGTCACTTGGAACCCTCCCAATCACCAGAACACTTGGGAGTCATTCTGAACACGAACCTCTTCAGAATGTACCTGAACCAACAAAGACGTCAAACTCTAATGAATCTATTGGAACGAGTCAACTTCAATCAGAAATCCAGACTGAAGGTCCTGGCCAGTCTACTAGGGAGCATGATCTCCTGCATAGGCATACTGAGGTGGGCGAGATTACATACCAGACCACTTCAGAGATTACTAAGACCCTGGCAAGACCTACTGACTATAGGAGCCAACCCATGGGTAGTAGTACCTCAGACGGTAAAGAAGTCCTTCCTATGGTGGAAGGAAGACGGAAGATTCGAAACAGGGATTCCCATCCTGGACCCCGAACGATTAGTGATAACAACGGATACAAGCATGTCGGGATGGGGAGCATACATGCAGGGAAAAACCGTCCAAGGAAAATGGTTGATGTGGGAAAAAAAGACACCCTCATACCTTAGGGACCGCCTCGCCCTTCGCGCCCCGGAGCAGCTCCTGCGGTCTGCCGGGGGTGCCCTCCTGGAGGTCCCCCGTGTTAAACAGGGGGCCACGATGGAGAAGGCATTCTCGGTGGTGGGACCGCGGCTGTGGAACTCCCTTCCGGAGGAAGCTCGCCTGGCCCCAAGCCTTTTAACATTTCGGCGAAACTGTAAGACCTGGCTGTTTGCCCAGGCCTTTGGGAGGGAGGGTGGGGAGGGAGGATTTTAGTCCCCTACCCATTTGTTTTTACCTGTCTAGCCCTGTTTTAATATTTAATATTTGATTGTTTTAAATGTATTTTATTGTTTTATTGTTGGAAGCCGCCCCGAGCTGCGTTGCAGGAGGGGCAGGGTATAAATGTGTTAATTAAATAAATAAATAAATAAATAAACAAACTGGTTGGAGCTCAGAGCAGTATACTTAGCAATGAGGAAACTGGCTCCATGGATCCGAGGCCACCATGTCCAAATATACACGGACAACATGGTAACGAAGGCCTATATCAACCACCAAGGGGGATCTCGATCGGAAGCCCTACACCAACAAGCCATAACAATGCTGAAATGGGCAGAAAGAAACCTGGAATCCATAACAGCAATACACATACCAGGGCTACAGAACACACAGGCGGACTGGCTCAGTCAGGAGACAATAGACCCAGGGGAATGGTCTCTGCACAACCAGACATTCAGATTGATAGTGGAGACATTCAGACTACCAGAGGTAGATCTATTCGTCAACCCATCCAACACAAAGACAAAGGTGTTCTTCTCCAGGTTCCCGAACAAACAGGCGGCAGGATTCGACGCACTCAACTGACCCTGGCCTCAAAGGCGACTGTTCGCTTTTCCTCCGTTCCCTATGATCCAACGAACAGTATCAAAGATAAAGAGGAAACGGGCAGAGGTGAACCTGATCACACCATACTAGCCACGACGCCCGTGGTTTGCAGACGTGCTAGCAATGATGACAGCACCACATCTCAAACTACCATACAGAGAGGACTTACTAACCCAGGGGCCAATAAAACACGAAAAACCGGAATCTCTATGTCTGACAGCATGGAGATTGAAAGCAAGTCTCTCGCAAGATTAGGCTACTCACAGCAGGTGATGGAAACCATGCTCCAGTCCAGACGCCCTGCAACCAGCAGAATCTATCAAAGCACCTGGGCAAAATTTGCAGGGTGGTGTGAGAGCAAGGGAATAAATCCCATTAAGGCATCAGTTAAGATTGTTTTAGACTTCTTACAGGATGGATTAAGTAAGGGACTAAGGCCAAATACCTTGCAGAGGCAAGCAGCGGCGCTTAATAGCATTCTCAGCACTAGAAAGGGAAGGAGTGTGTCTAGACACCCCCACATAATCAGATTTATAAAGGCAGCAAAATTGGTATCGCCTCCGGTGGTACACAGTTTCCCTTCATGGGATCTAAACTTACTTCTTAGAGCCCTGACAAATACTCCTTTTGAACCTCTTAAAGAGGTCTGGCTGTACTATATGTCCCTCGAGATGGCCTTTCTGGTGGGCATTACATCAGCCAGACGAGTATCAGAATTGAGTGCGCTGTCAATAAAACCATCCTTATGCGTTTTCAAGGAAGAGTCGGTAACATTGAGACTAGATCCGAGTTTTATTCCTAAAATAAACACTCCTTTTCATAGGGAGCAGGAGATAAATCTCCCTTCCTTCTGCCCTCAGCCATCGCACCCTCTAGAGCATGCATGGCATACCTTAGACATTAAGAGGGCACTAAAGATATAGTTGGCGCGCACGAAGTCATTTAGGAAGTCATCGGCTCTCTTCGTGGCGTATGGCCCACTGAATAGAGGCTTGAGGGCATCAAAGGCAATGTTGGCTAAGTGGATTGTCTTATGTATAAAAGAAGCCTATAGAGCACAAAACAAGACAACGCCAAGTGGAATATTTGCTCACTCCCTCAGAGGGGCGGCCACTTCCCAAGCCTTTAGGAATATGGCTCCATATGGAGAAATATGTAGAGCAGCGACTTGGTCCTTGGTCCATTCTTTTACGAGGCATTACAAAATACCCGAAAACAAAAAGGGGTGAAAAACTCTCTCAACTATCTGCCAGATAGTGCAGCACTGAGGCAAAAGAGAGAAGCCCAAAAGCTGTTCTCTAAATATTATGTGGATGACCAAAACTTCAATGTAAAATATATCAAAACCTTTATTATAACTCAAAACTGTTGCTAAAAACAAGTTGTTGTGAACAAACTTGATATGGTTGACAACAAAATTGCAGTCTATAATACATACAATGCAGTAAATGCATAAATAAATGGTGATTACAATGATCCAATTATTGGAAACCAATACAATAAATGCATGTAATGAACAAATAAAATAATCCAATTGATGGAATCCAAAGTCCAAACGCGTTTCGGGGATCCCTCCCCTTCTTCAGTGGACAATCAAATTTCAGACCTGTGTGGAGCCGCAAAACATCCAGCACACTTCCTTCATATGCAAATGCTGCAGATGTTATCTCAAGCCCTGTGTGTGATGCATATGATTTACCCCTATGGGCAAAAAACAGTTAAACCACTGGCCATTCTTTGGCAAATACTGCAGGACTTGCCCCAAACTCAATCAATTACCTGCAGGCACTCTTGTCAGCAGATGGATCAGCAACCTCCTAGTTTGCTCCAAGGCAATCTCTTGTATGTGCTGTGCTTCCTTACATGGGCAAAGAGCTGGATCTCTTATTTCTTTTGATCCCCTCTTGTGCTGGCTTCATACGTAACTGATAAACATAAAGGGCGTTCATTTAAGCTCCCTCATTTATGAACAACTTTGCATGGTTGTTGGGTTATTTGCCTCTCCTCACAGAGGAGAAATGAACCCAATATGCTCTATGCAGCCCTTGCTTATCCCATCCTTATCCACCTGGAGGGCGAACAACCATGCAAAGTTGTTCATAAATGAGGGAGCTTAAATGAACGCCCTTTATGTTTATCAGTTACGTATGAAGCCAGCACAAGAGGGGATCAAAAGAAATAAGAGATCCAGCTCTTTGCCCATGTAAGGAAGCACAGCACATACAAGAGATTGCCTTGGAGCAAACTAGGAGGTTGCTGATCCATCTGCTGACAAGAGTGCCTGCAGGTAATTGATTGAGTTTGGGGCAAGTCCTGCAGTATTTGCCAAAGAATGGCCAGTGGTTTAACTGTTTTTTGCCCATATGGGGTAAATCATATGCATCACACACAGGGCTTGAGATAACATCTGCAGCGTTTGCATATGAAGGAAGTGTGCTGGATGTTTTGCGGCTCCACACAGGTCTGGAATTTGATTGTCCACTGAAGAAGGGGAGGGATCCCCGAAATGCGTTTGGACTTTGGATTCCATCAATTGGATTATTTTATTTGTTCATTACATGCATTTATTGTATTGGTTTCCAATAATTGGATCACTGTAATCACCATCTATTTATGCATTTACTGCATTGTATGTATTATAGACTGCAATTTTGTTGTCAACCATATCAAGTTTGTTCACAACAACTTGTTTTTAGCAACAGTTTTGAGTTATAATAAAGGTTTTGATATATTTTACATTGAAATTTTGGTCATCCACATAATATTTAGAGAACAGCTTTTGGGCTTCTCTCTTTTGCCTCAGTGCATTACAAAATACCTCTACAAGAATCGGCCAAGGCATCCTTTGGAAGGAGGGTGTTACAGGCGGTGGTCTAGAGGAGTCTGGACCCCGTATCTTTTGAGGAGATAATCAAGTCCCACCCAGCAGCATGTCTCTAATGTTATGGGGACACTGCTTGGGAAGGTCCCTACTGTGCTGGCTGGCCGTCCAGGAGGAACCACAGGGAGAAAGGAAAATTGGGCACTTACCGCCTGAATTTTCCTTCTACTGTGGTTCCTCCTGGACGGTCAGACCCACCCGGAATAATATGTCTCTAGGGTCAGGGATTTAGAGGTTAGATACTCTTGTTTGTACCAGGAACATAGGTATCTATGAACTGTTCTCTCTTGCAACGTCTCGACTGGTTCTATGGTTTTCAGTAAGGAGAAACACATGAATAAAGGCTAGTTGACATTACTTTAACAAAAAAAATACAAGTTGGTTAAGTAAAATAACTATTATCATTTATACAAGTGTCTTCAACAGCAAGGAAGGAAAGCTTAATGACACTGGGGTTTGAGAGGATAATCCCCGCAAGAGGGACACAAAAGGTGTATGTCTGCCTCCTACTGATCGTGACGGGGATATACCCTACTCTGCTGGCTGGCTGTCCAGGAGGAACCACAGTAGAAGGAAAATTCAGGAGGTAAGTGCCCAATTTTCCTTTCTTTGTGTTGATCAGGCTTTAAAGAACTATAAAGATGTTTTTAAACAACATAAGGAAGTAAATACAGATTCAAGATAGCCTCCTTTGTACTGAAGTAACCACAGTAACGTCTGAGGAAGTCAGCTTGTGCTGACGAAAGCTCATGCATTAATAAATATTTGTTAGTCTTTAAAGTGCCACTGGACTCTCTGTTCTTCTCACAATAGCCCAGTTTTGAAACATGGAAGGCTTAGTAAGTTATCCACTTGAATTAGTCACTTAAACTGAACAATTTAAAATATTTTGATAATGTTCCAATGCTTCCTCTTCTATGTATGCCTCTCTCTGTTGGCTAGTTGAAACTAAGGGGGGATTCAGACGTTCTGATTTGTGCGATTTTTTTAAAAAAACTGAATGTTTCATGCCTGTCTGAACACTTAAATTCGATTAAATTGAGTCAATATCGCACTAAAGCAATGCGTGTTGAAAAGCTACTCAAACCTACCTTTTTGCTGTCCGTTTTCAATAAATCCGCACTTAACAGCAGTGTGAAAGCAACATCGTACTGGTTTTAACTAGTGTGTAATCTTTTCTGATGTGAATGCAACCGTGCTTCCAAGTGTGCTGTTTTACTCCTGCCCCTACCGGAAGCAGTGAGACCAGCTGGAGCCCTGTAGTTGCCTCGCTGGGTGCAGGCTGCAGCCAGCTTCTCCCCAAAAAAGTTCTTCCCCTCCATGTTTCCCCTCCATGCTTCTCCCCAAAAAAGTTCTTCCCTCCAAGGGACTTTCAATCATCTGCCTCTGCCTCTACCGTAGTGCTGCAGCAGTAGCAGCAGCGGGATACCGGAAAGAAACCAGGGAGAGAATGCGAGGGGCTTCTTTCCAGCAGCCTCAGGCTCTCCCTCTTTACTCCCTGATTCTACAAAGTAGCAACCTTTGCTACAAAGGTTGTAGCAAAGGTTGTAGCAAAGTTGTACTTTGCTACCAAGTAGCAACCTTCTGGCTCCCCACAGGCCACTTCCTGTAACTGAACCGTACTGAGCAGCCGGGTAAGCACGCACTACAAGAAGGTCTGAATGCATTATTTCGCTGTACTTAAAATCGGTATGGCATGCATGTGAATGCAACAGGACTTGTTAACAGCGAACTATTGAGAACCAGTTTTTAAAAATCCAGATAATTGCTGCACGTGTGAATTCGCCCTAAGTAAGACATTGGGGAGCCCAGCTAAATAAGATCATTAAACCCCAATACAAAGTGGAATGTAGAATGTGAAAAGTTTTAAAGCTATTGCCATGCCTTCCTGATTTCCTATCTAGACGAATCCAGAAAAACTCAGCCATAGAGCAGATGTGTTCATGGACTGCATCGTCAGTTTCTTTTAGGATCATGTGATGTGTCTTCACTGTCAAAACTCTCTGTTGCTGCTTATTTTCTATGTTTTGTTTTGTTTTTGTTACCATAAGCACACCTCAGCTGAGGCAGGTCTACTTTTTTCTCCACGCCCTCTCTTATCCACCAGATTTCCATTTATGGGGAGGAATGTTGGCAATTTTTTCTCTGAACGTCTGCCTAAATTACTTCTGGTTTACGTTTACCTGCACAGCCTAATGGTGTGCTTTATCTCTTACAATCTAAATCTAGAATGCCATCTGTAACATACGTTCAGTATTAGTTATGAAAGCACCCAGTGCAGAAGTTCTCAAACTCTGGCCAAGAGGGGTGATGCCATCTGTGGATGGGGTCACAATCCTGAGTCACATTTGACATACTGCATTTTGCAGATCTCTGTTGCTGTCTGAGGCCACCGGATTATCTAAGTCTCAAAACACGTCCCACAGGAAAACAGTTTGGGAACCACTGACTTTGCGACCAGTTGCTACATTTAGAGCTTAATAAATTCAGGGATGTTAATTTCTAGAGGTTTGGTTTGGGCTCATCTCTAATCTGAACTACATTTTGAAAAAATTTACTTGTTTCTTGTGATTAAAGAAATGGCTTGATGTATTTTTACCATTTATCCACTACATCCTTAACCAATGTAACCTTGTCATGTGAGCACACATGCTACACAGATCTAATAAGTATTTGTTTTGATACTGCGTGTAAACAGAGGAGTGGCAGCTCCAGGGGGGCAGCACCAGGCCACTTCACCCCCACGCTGACTGGTCCGTCTGAAAACGAACCGCCAGATGTTGAAGCGGAACAGGCACAGCCCCGTTGGTGGGACTCCGGAACATCCCACAGCGCCGCCAGCAGAGTGGGTGTGCCAAACCCAGGGTTGGAGTGGAGCTGCTGTCTGTCTGCTCAGCTGACACATGATGCAGCTCCACTCCCGGTTGTCCGTTGTCTCGACAACACTAAAGAGCTGCGGATGCCAGCCTACAGCATTGAACAGTTGCCTGCAACTCTATAGTGGGGAGAGGGGGGGCACTGTGTGGGCAGACTGCGGCCAGGGGAACAGACCCAGGTGGGGCTGGAAGCAGGCGGACATGGGAGTGCACCGCCGGAGCAGCTCCGGAAGCGGGCTGCCACCGTGTCTGTCTGAAAACATCCAATCTGTGACATCATTCATAGTTCTGACCCATATGTTCAGTTTAAAACATTTCAAGCCCCATCTTTTTCTCTCCCCTTCCTCTTCCTTACTTGTATGATTTCACGGCAGAATAAACGTTCTTTATTTGATGTAGACTTTGGCCAAGTGCATTGGTCTGTCATTTCCAGTGATGCTGACATTTTGTTACCTTTGACATTGCTCTGTTTGACCTTGTTTACCATTCTTTTTGATATGAGGCTTTTTGATATTAAGACTGTTTTGTCAGCATTTGGTCTAGACAGAGCTTTGTAAACAGCATCTGAAGCCTGGTCCAATCTAGGCTTTTTGCCAGTCTAATCCAAAAACAAAGAGAGGTGATTGTTTGCAAGTGGGTTTCACACTGGAGAGGACATACTGTACATCACCGAGAGCAAATCTGTTATCACTTGAAAAATCTAAAATATTCCGTAGCAGAGTGAGCTGGCCCTACAAGCATAGTCACTCTCTTGGATATTAAAGTTCTACCAACTCCCTAACTTCAACATAACACGTGTGCAAAGTAAGGCAACAAAGCCTACATAGGTTGTAAACGTGGACTAAGATATCAAACTGTTACAAGCAAATGATCAGTGACTTTGTTGTAAATTATAATTCTATTAATTTCTGTGGGGCCTGTATCAATCAGCAATAAATTTAAAAGAATTTGACATATATAAATGTGTAAATATTAAACAATTTAGCTTGGCCCTATCCTTGGGTCAGCAAACTTGTGTTTGGCATGAGATCCAGAGATGGGCAGGCAGTGTTTGCTTAATGCTCCTCTTTCACTTCCCTCACCCCATGCGCAGCCAGTGGCTATCTTAGTTGTCAGATAACAGCCCTCCAGGCACCATTGCTCACTAAACTTGTTTAAACTGTATCAGCTTAGACTAAAGTAAAGGCTAAAGTTGCAGAATCGACCTTGCAAAACCAGTTTGAGGAGTGTTAAATCAGTGTAAGAAAAAAATGTGAATGTTTGCACTATTGTACTAGTTTAAGAGAACTTAACCAGTACAAAAAACTAGTGGAGACAAGCTCTTCAGGACATAGTCTGTCTTTAACAATAGTCCAGATTGCATACCCTAAATTGTACCATACTGCTATTTTCTCTGATTTCAAATGGACCTTTTATTATGATGATGTATTCAACATTGAGTAAGAGCATCATGGTCTTGCCTTTAAGAGCACCTAGTATAACAATCCTCTTTGGAGTCTTTGGATATCACTGCATTAAAATTAAAATTATAACGATGATAACAGTAACAGTGGATGAAATTGTCACTTCCTTTGATTTATTTTTTTCCTATTTAAATTTGAAAGGGAAACCTAAAACTACCAAATCCCTTCTGCTAAGCTTGTTCCAGCTGGAAGTTGCTCTTTGCATTTCTTACATAAGTAGTAGATCAGTGGATTACACAATACATGCCCTATGTGCAGATTTTCGTGTGTTAGCCTGGACCTGGATCTTTTCCATTTTTTTTAATTATTATTTTTTTAAAAAAATCTTGTTATATCTGTGCTGCATCATAGCACCATCTAGTGGAGGATGGTGGGGAAGAAGGAACCTTTCACTAGTGGTAGATATTTTTATCATTCCTCTTCTCCTATTAATTGTTGTTGTTGTTGTTATTATCATTTGTATAGCGCCAGCTGGGTACCTGGCGCTTTACAGAACAATACGATAGACACGGTCCCTGCCTACGGCTCACAATCTAATAGACACGGAGGGGGAAGACAAGGAAAGGGGACATAGGGAGAGACAAGGGATAAATAACATTCAAGCGGAAGCAAAGTCTCAGGTGCACATGCTTGGCTTGGTTGTGGTTAGGCAGGAGTCTGCGGGGAGGGCAGACAGTAAATATTGAAAGGAAAGTTCTAACAGACTTCGGGAAAGGCGGTGAGGAAGAGGTGGGTTTTGAGGAGGGATTTGAAGGTGCGGAGGGAGGGGGCAAGGCGGATGTGGGCAGGGAGGGAGTTCCAGGTATGGGGGGCAGCAAGGGAGAAGGGACGAAGGCAGTTAGGGGAGCAGGGGAGATGAGAGAGAGTGAGGGAGGAGGCAGAGGAGGAGCGGAGAGTGCGTGCAGGAGTGTATAAGGAGACTAGGGCTGAGAGGTAAGTTGTGAAGTGATTTGTAAGTGAACACCAGGAGTTTGTGAAGGATGCGTTGGGGAAGGGGGAGTCAGTGAAGAGAGGAGAGGAGAGGCTGCACGTGGTCGAAGCGACGGGCTGAGTGGATGACCCTTGCAGCGGAGTTTTGGATGGAGATAAGGGGGGACAGGTGAGAGCGGGGGAGGCCAGTAAGGAGGAGGTTGTAGTGGTCAAGGCGAGAGATGACCATGGCGTGAACAAGGGTTTTGGCTGAGGAGACAGAGAGAAAGGGGCAAATCTGAGCAATGTTGTGGAGGGCAAAGCGACAGGACTTGGCAACAGAGTCAATGTAGGGTTTAAAGGAAAGGTGAGTATCGAAGACGAAGCCCAAGCTATGGGCTTGGGGAATGGGGTGATGGTGACCCTATCAATAAGGATGGACAGGGAAGTGGGAGAGGAAGGATAGGGAGGAAAGATAAGCAGTTCAGTCTTAGCCATGTTGAGCTTGAGCTGACGTTGGGACATCCAGGCTGAGATATCAGAGAGACAGTTGATGAGGCGAGCTTGGACAGAAGGGGAAAGAGAGGTGGTGGAGAGATAGAGTTGAGTATCGTCAGCACAAAGGTGATATAGGAAGCCGTGGGAGGCAATGAGTTTGCCAAGGGACAGGGTGTAAATAGAGAAGAGGAGAGGGCCCAGGACAGAGCCTTCGGGAAACCCAACCGAGAGGGGGAGGGAGGAGTTTGAATTGGGAAGAGATACATTAAAGGAGCGGTCAGAGAGATAGGAGGAGAACCTGTCAAGGACAGAGGCCTAGAAGCCTAGGGAGCAAAGAAAGTCCAGGAGGAGTGAGTGGTCGACAGTGTCAAAGGCAGCAGAGAGGTCAAGGAGGACAAGAATGGAGTAAAGGCGCTTAGATTTAGCAACAAGTAGATCATTGGTGATCTTGGCAAGGGCAGTTTCAGTGGTGTGAAGGGG
>QEPC01012606.1:1822236-1840201 GCA_003113815.1 Sphenodon punctatus | reverse complement strand
CACTCTGCACTGGCTGCCTATAGTGTACCGAGCCAGATTCAAGGTGTTAGTGTTGGTCTATAAAGCCCTGCACGGTCTGGGCCCCTCATACCTCAGGGACTGCCTCGCCCTCAGAGCAATCCCTCCGGTCCACTGGGGGCGCCTTTCTGGAGGTCCCCCATGTAAAATGGGGGGCTACAATGGAGAGAGCATTCTCGGTGGCCAGGCTGCGACTTTGGAACTCCCTGCCGGAGGAAGCCCGCCTGGCCCCAGGTCTGCTGGCTTTTCGTCGAGCCTGCAAGACCTGGCTGTTCGTCCAGGCCTTTTGGGTGGGAGGGTGGGGTAGTTGGGGGTAAATTTGGGTTTTAAGTTCTTTTTAATATATTGTTGCTTTTTTAGTATTTTTATTGTGTTTTTATGTATCTTTTGTTATTGTACGCCGCCCCGAGATGCCGTAGGCATGAGTGGGGTGGCTAATAAATATAAATAAATAAATAATAAATAAAATAAATAAGACCCCCTATGTCCACCTGACAACCAGTGCCTTTTGGGTCAGGGGCCTCCCGTTGTAGAAGCTGGAAGACCAAGGGCCATGGGGCACGTGGTAAATAGAGCAGCAACAGTCCCTCCAGCAGCTCTTCCAGCAGCTTCTACCAGTCTTTACCAGTGAATACTACCAGTCTTTCTGTATTGAAGGTTAATGCCTAGTACACTCTATCCATATGTCCTGCTGCGTGCGAGGCTCTTTAAATTGAGCTATTGTGGTGATAAGATGACATTAAGGGATGCAATTTGGTTCCTTCCTTAAACTTTAACCAGCATCTAGTGGTGAACTCTCAACAGTATACTGTTTTGCAAAGTGAACTGAAGCCTATATCTCAACTGTTTTTTCTTGAAGGATGGCACAGCTCCCTTGTGGATAGCATCTCAAATGGGTCACAGCGAGGTAGTGAGGGTAATGCTGCTCCGTGGAGCAGATCGAGATGCTGCAAGGAACGTGAGTAACTTTCCTTTTTGTATGAAGTTTGGAGGAAAATGGTCATAGTGTGTGTAATCTTGGGCATTGCCATTGTATCACCCTCCAGAGGGCCTTGGCATACTTTAGCTGCATCTGCTAATGCTGTGAGTGGGAGAGCTTAATTTAGCCTCAGATCTAGGACTGGGAAAAAAATGAAGCTAATTCACATATTTATTCCCATAAATGAAGAACTAAATTCACTTTCATCACCATTGCAAAACTTTCATCTCCATTTACTTGCTTACTTTGTGTTCGGTACTCTCTGAAGTGGACAAAGTATCGGATACCAAAGTATCACAGTAACAAAAATACCAGACGTATAGTGCCAAATAAACAAAGTAACTGTAATACAGAATAAAAAAATATCTGAAATGAATATTCAGGATCACGAATGAAGTGGGAAGTGCATTGTATTCACTTTGTCGAATCAGATACACCAAATTTGTTGAATTTGGTATTTGCACCAAATATTGATTTCAGCCCAATCTAAAATACTCCTGCAAAATAAACTGATATTATTATCCCTGAGAACAGAACAGAGGGGAATGAAGTCTGCGACACATTGGTTGCTTTTAGACAGACAGGGAGCCGGTCGGCCCACAGAGCTGCTGCAGGAACCCACCCCCACATCTGCCCGTTCCCAGCTCTGCTTGGGTCCACAACAGCTAGACTGGCAGTGTCCCTGGGCTGCAGGTCGCCTGCATAGCACCTCCCCCTCCCCCTGTACCATAGAGTTGTGGGTGCTCAGCCTGGTGCTGAACGGGGCAACAGTCCACTCAGCAGATGGATAGCAGCTCCACTTTCAGCTGTTGCCCTGGGTTTTGCCAGTCCACTCTGCACGGTGTGTTCCAGGATCTTCTGGAGCACCACCGGCGGGGCTGTTCTGGAGCAGGCACAGCCTATTCTGCTTTGAACATCTGGCGGGCACCTTTAGATGGACTGGTCAATCCAGGGTGAAGTGGGCATCTCCGGAGCTGCTGTCTGTCTGTTTACACCCATTGTGTTGTTTGAGGCCACTCACAAAGTTGGTTTCTGAGCAAGCAACAGCTCCTAGTCCTGTGATCTGCTACAGTCAGAAGCTCATCTGCATCGAGAACTTTGCCTTTTCACTGCTGTTCTTGTACAGCAATGATGCCAGGGATTACTCCTTCCCTCTGCTACCTCTAGGCATGTCCTTTGCCTGGGTTTCAGACTGTATGCGTGCAAGAGATTGTGCAAGAGATAAATCAGTGTAAACACCCATACTCTTCCCTACCTCAGACTTTACTAGCGAAGATGCATGTAGCCCATCGTTGTCCCAACTTGCATCCTCCTGTGCAAGGGCTCTGTGTACAGCTCTATGCAGACCCCGAGATAGACACCAATGTATCACTAATGCATTGGCGGAGGAGTCCATCCATGAATGGATTCTGAGAGAGACAAATCTCACCCAATCAGAATCAGACGCTTTCATTTCTCTCTCTATTAAAGGATGGGACAACTGCTTTACTTAAAGCTGCTAACAAAGGGTACAATGACGTTATAGAGGAATTACTGAAATTCTCTCCTGCACTCGGCTTATTGAAGGTAAGAATCAGACAAAAACTTTGGATCTCTAATGCAGAGATTCCCAGTCTGTAGATTTGTGACATCTGTGGATTTGGGGGAGGGGGTGTCACAGTCTGATTGATATTATTTGCTGTCTGGTGATAAAGGATTGTATTTAAGTCTCAAAATGGGGTCACACAGACAAAAAAAAGATAGGAACAACTCCTCTAGTGCTCTCTCTTTGTGTAGACGGGCATTGCTAGAGCACTAGAAATCAGTTTTAGTTTAAATCAGAATCAGGTGCTGTCTTTCAGTAACGTAGGATCATTTTGGTAACTATAGATGGACCGCTAACCACTATGTCATTGTGTGTTAACAAATGTGACAGTGACCCGCTGTGGCCCACGGGCCACTGTCACATTTGTTAAAGGCCATCCAGATGTTCGGCCCGGAGTATCCCCAGGTGTGGAGATGGTTAGCTCAGGCTGTGACTCTGGAGACCTCCTGAGGCACAGCCTACACCCGTGGAATGGCCTGGCCAGCCCGGGCTACAGCAGGCCATCATGTGTGGTAGCCCGCTGTTCCTGGCCCAATCCAGAGTGGCCCCCATGACTGGTGTCTATGGCAGCCATCATTGGCCGTCATGGCCACCTGTCATGGTGGGAGGGCGAGCTGCTGGGTGCAGCGCAGGGGCGGGGCCGGCTGGCCGCACATTCATGCAGCTCCCCACCCACCCACCCCTGGCTCGGTCACATGAATGTTTGTTCCATGGCCAGATCTGATCTTGACCAGGAAGCAAATGCCTTCCTGGTCTGGATCAGTTCGTGAGGGCCACACTCCACTGTC
The DNA here is from genome assembly GCA_003113815.1 of Sphenodon punctatus. NCBI lineage: Eukaryota > Metazoa > Chordata > Lepidosauria > Sphenodontia > Sphenodontidae > Sphenodon > Sphenodon punctatus. The sequence goes on along the minus strand of QEPC01012606.1, from coordinate 1,836,831 downwards.
ACATAAGTATATACCCATTGTTTCCTTATTCTTTATATACAAGTCTGTTTGTATCCACTGTATAAATATATAGATATATATTTTACATTTACCAGAATGGGACTTCTGCTCTCCATGCAGCCGTTCTTGGTGGCAATGTTAGAGCAGTAACACTCCTCTTGGAAGCAGGAGCAGACCCAGCCCTTAGAAACAAGGTAGTATGCTTTTGTTTTCAGAGTTTGCAAACTTTTTTAGAATGATATCATTAAACACTGAAATTCTCCTTGTAACCATGTAGCCAGATTTACAATTAGGAAATACCACCCATTGCTGTATCTCTTAGGAGGCCTGTACCCCAAAACAAACACCTTTAGCCCTGTGCTAATAACCTGTATGCTCCCCTGAACAAAGGAACTACCTGCCCTGCCTAGTTCCAGCTTGTCTTATCTCCTCCCAAGATAAGGACACTCCCTTAACTCTCCAGCGTCACATCTACAGGAAGTCATCCTGGATAGGGCAACCCGTCATTTGTGATGAATGTAAACTAGACACATTCATCCTTTTGGTAGGTAAAACTCTCATTTGAATACTGTCCGGTTACAGGTTGGAATTGGGTAAACACCAATTAATTGAGAATACTTGTTAGAAGCTTGTATCCCAGGCCAGTTCTAGCTGCTGGGTCAGACTGCTGTATCTTCTTGTACAGTGATTTGGTCTAAACATGGAGCAGGCTCTTGTACCACTATATACAATGAAGACAACTTGGCAATGCTATACATAGCCTGTCTCCTTGGTGCTGGAACAGAGAGTGGGGGGCATTGCTCTCCTAGAACTCCCACGCCCATTATCATGAACAAAGGGGTGGGGGAGAAATCTTCAGACAACAGCATGGCCCAAACACAGCTTGTGGCAAATTTTTATTTGGCCCCTTTTCTGGACCTGGCACTTGGCTCCATCTCCTACCCTTGAGCACTGAAGGAGCACACTGAAGGAGAGGGGAGATGAGGACTTGCACTTGAGGACAGGGCACGGATCCATGAACTGGACCCATCCTGAGCTGCATGCTCCAAAGTGTCTTCCCTCCCACAGCAACCCCTATCTGGCCCATGGAGTTTATTCTAATTTCCACAGTGGCTCATGGAGGTAAAAGGTTCCCCACTCTGCCTTACACTATTGCTACTAATTTTCCCTAAGGCCGTTTTTACACAGACCCCCCACCCCCGCTCAGTGTTCTGGTGGGTGTTGGGGGCGAGCATCCATGTAAACAGATGGAGGTGGGGGGGGGTGCACCTGTGTAAACACCATGGGCTGTGGGTGTTTGTGTGTGCACGCTCCCAGTGCACACCCACCTACACCCATCACCCACCCATCTCCACACACGGGGCCCTCCGGAAAACCGGAGGAGGCCCCATGAGTGGAAATGGGTGGAGGTGGGTGTGTGTCCATGTAAATGGCCACACCCCACCTCCACCCACCGCAGCCAAACACCCATCCCCCCCCACCCACATCCGTCCATGTAAACTGAAATACAGCCTATCCAGGCACAAGGTGAAAAATACTGTGCTTTCTAAATGGATGATTTAAATGATTGAGGACTGGAGAAGGAAATACAAAACCCAACAGAGAGGGTGTAGGGAGTATCTTGTCTATGGAAATGCACCATTTTGGTGTGATCATACTCTTTTCAAAATAAAATCACTGCTTTTCAAAAAGTGTTTTCACTATATTGCTAACTTCTGTAGGTTGCATTTTCATTTTAAAAAATCATTTAACATAGAATAGGAGTCAAGTCAGAGATCCTATATTCTAAAGACATAATAGTGGAAGCTAATAGCAGACTTCTCACTAACTTCAGTGGGCTTTGGATCATACCCTAAAGACTGCTTTCTGATCCCTTGATAGTCAATGGCCATAATCTTGCGGGGGGTGGGGGGGGTGTTCTTCAGTGGGTCTGGATAGTGATGGGACCTAAGTTTTTTTGCTCTCTAGCACTTAGTTCCTTTTTAAGAACTCCTGGGAGTATTTAAGGGAGGCCTAAATGCTGCTTAAATCTTGTTCTGGCCTTCTGTAAAACTGGTAACTTCACTTTCCAAGGCTTATTATACAGTCTAATATTTTAACTGGTTTCAAAACCAGCACCCCAAACCATTTCAAAACACTAAGTTTTGACTGGTTTTCAGTATAGCCTCTTTAATCAGACCCTCCATAGCTGAATCCCTCTCTGTTGAAGACATGCTTTATGTATCCCACTACTTCAGGGGACGCAGCATGTCCAGTAGAGAAAAGCACTGCACTTTCCTATAAGCACCTCTCATATCCACAGAAAAAGCTTGCCCCACTGGGTAAAGAGCACCCTAGCAAGAAAAAAGATGCAGCTATTATGAGAAGGCTAGATATTTTGACTTACCTAAAAAGGCCACCAAAGGAAGGCATGCAAGAGTAAAGCTGCACATTAAAGATACTGTGTAAGATCGTGACTGAGAGTTTGGACTAATGGGGATACATAGTGCGTGGTGAGAGCTATATATCCCATACCCCTCTACAAGCGAGCGGGGGGGGGGGGGATGGTTCTTCCCACACCCCTCCCTGAAAACTAGACAATGGTGCTTACTAAGGAGAGAAATAAAATGCATCCTGTAAAGTGATGAAATGACTCATCTTCCTTCCAGAACACTCCTTCCAGACTATTTCAGAGTCACCATTGGTCGGGCCTGAGATAATATGCAAATTGACTGCTTACTGGCTATTATGGGCTAAAGTTTTAAATGCAGTTGTTTCTTCATTGGGTTTTCTCTTGAACTCTGATGCTTCTAAGCTGTGTTTTGGAAATTCTCCATCCCGTTTTCTAACCACATTGTTTCTTATTTCAGAAAAATGAACTGCCATCAGAATTAACAAAAAATGAACGCATCCTACGGCTCTTACAATCCAGGAAGAGCTAACACAGCTCCGTATGGGATGTGGTTTGACTGAAACACACCCTGTCCACACTAGCACTCAAGCCAAACTGGTTTTAGAAATGACTTGTTGAAACTTTTCAGAATTGATTTAGCATGGCCAAACAACTGCTCTGTGAGAAAGGTCAGCCTTAACCATGGTGCAGCACTCTAAGACTTCAGCCCTTCACTGCTCAGCTCCGTAGGGATTTTGTCACAGACTTCAATAGGGGTAGGATTGACTGGGCCCTTTAAAACCCTGCCTGCAGTGCAGCCCCGTCTATACTAAAGAATCCTGGCACGCCAAGTAGCATTATCAGCTTTTAAAAAGCTTGTAGTACAGCTCACAGTCCCATACACGTGCTGCACATATTATTTCACAGATAATTTTCAGTATTGGAGCAATTTCACCAGCTCTGACCAAGTTTTGTTAACACATCTACCAGCAACCTGCTCACCTTGAGCCGTTCAGCCTTTGTGCAGATGGTAGGCAGAGATGTTCCAACGGAACTGGTTAATTTCAGCCCTTGTTTCAGTAACAGCTCTCGCAGCTTTCCTCTTCCTTAGTACCCAGGAGGCCTGCAAGAGAGCTGAAGGGGATTCAGTTAGTCACATTACTGCCCAATAGGCTTGGAATGTAGGACACAATACAGTGAAAAAATATAGAATAAGGCGTACTTCATTGGCCAATGGCACTAGAGGAAAGTTAGCACACAAACTATAAAGCTGGCAGTAATATGTGAACACACTCATCTCGGTGGAACTGTTGTTGGCATGGCTTTCCCACCGAGATGCCCAAGATCTGAAAAAGAGAGTAAACTGAAAAAATGACATGAATTGCACAAAAGTACACAAGGATAATCTGAACCATCCCCAGGAAATGCTAGCTTCCTAATTTACCATCCCAGTATAAACTAGTGGACACTGGCTCTCTCTGTTGCAAACTCAGGCATCTCTCGATCAATATAATGCTTAGTAAAACACAGTAACATTGTATTTGCAGCTGAGAGAAGTTTTATTGATAATAGAAATCAAAGCGAATGCAAAATACAAAGAAAACAATAACAAATCTGCATGAAACCACCCAGAGTCAGTTTCTCACCGGCTGACTGGACAGGTAGAGGGGCGTGTACGAAGTCTCCAATGGTTGATCAGGCCGTCAAAGTGCTTCGCTGGAACAGGATGGCAGAATGTGCCCCAAGCCAAATTCCTCTCCATTTTTATACATTTGATAGACGTGTTCTCGGCCAAGGCACTTGGCTCGGTTTCCAGCCCAGGTGGTTTCTCATGGCACAGTTCCAAACGTCGGTATTTTGCTTCTCATCATTCCCTATAGCTACTTGTTTAGACTTGCATACGTATTCTCATAACACTACTGGCACCATTTAATTAGCTAAAAAATTTGAAAGTTCTGGTCCCAAAACGTGGTAGCCCAGACAAGGTCATGATAATAATAAGGCATGGATATGCAACACCCCCCACAACCATTGCTGAGATGTATGCGTGCTAAGGGAACACCTACCTGTGGTGAGGAAGGAAGACCAGGCGAGTTGGGTGGCTTAGGATGTGTACTCCAAAGGGATGTCTTCTCTCCATCCCCTTGGAGTTGACTACTCTGTCTGGATCCCACTGAAAGATAAAAGGAAGCTGTGACTTCAGCAACAACTCACTTAAAATCACACGCAACCTTAAAAATGACCCAAACGCAGTCAATAAAACCAAATGTGTTTCTTCCTCATGGTTTACTGGGTCTTTAGCATCACTGCCAGTGGGCATTGGGGGTGGGGGGGGCGGAGAGAGAAAAGCCTCTGATAGCCTTCCACTGTGGCATTCTCACACAGTTCTGTGAGGACAAACGCCCTTCATTTCCTACTGTACGCACAGACCTGTGGGCAGGACAGAACCACTGGAAACAGTGACTGAAGTGACCACATACAGCATACTGTTACTGAGTACAGATGTACAAAATGCTTAGCTGAGAGACACAAGTATTATGAATGTACAATGTATATATTGTACATGCATATAACAAATGGAACATACTGCTTAATATATACCAGCTACTTAGCAGTGTACCTGCTCTAGGAGCCTGAATCTGGAAGTCTGGGGTAGGAGCCCCAAAGAGCAGATACAGCAACAGTGGATAGCCGAGCTACACATTGCACCACTATACAAAATAAGCTCATTAACGTGAGCACACTAAACAGCTGTATGAATAAATGGTGCTAAAAACACTTAGCTGTCACTGATTACTTTGCGGCGGCTCAGTTCTCTAGTGTAGATGGGGTCAACTTTTAATGACTCTCAGGGACCCAGCTAACTTGGTTAATGCTCTGTTCCCTCGTGTAATCTGGATGGAACCTAGTCAAGTTCAGTATACAGCTCTTAGTGCAGTGGGGATAAACCCTCAATCTTGAAGATGCAGCCTTGTCAGAGACTACTTATTGCCTCCCCCAACCCCGATGAAGTTCTGACATGACTGCGTAACTTGGTATGTGGCCATAAAGCACTCTACCCACCTTCAGACTATGGGCCATTTTACACAGGCCGCGTCACAGGGGGTGTCGGTGTGCACAGAGGTCCGTGTGCGGTGGGGGTGGAGAGGGTGTAGACGGGTGAACCTCCATCTACACCCACACCCACCCATCTACATGCACGGAGCAACAGCCGTTTTCACCGTTTACTCCGTGCGTGGAGGTAGGTGTGCATGCATGTACGCAGGAGCGTGTATGCACACCCACCCACCCGCCACGGAGTTTACATGAGACTCCACGCTTGAACACCCCAGTTTTGTGTGTGCCGCCCGTGTAAAAAGGGCCTATGTTAACCTGCTTCGAAGTGTTAGTGTGGATATGGCTTTAGTTCCTAACGGAGCATAAAGTGCTGCCCTGTTAAAAGGCTGCAAGTCTAACATTCAGCTGGATCATTGTACTGTTACTTTAGTGAATAAAAGGTCGCTTTATTATTGCTCAAGGGAGTATAGCTCGCTTTGGTGCAAACTATTTCCTTCAACACAGGGATCATAGCCATAGTCATTACAAAACTAAGGGCAGGCACTGTACTCTGTGATTGATTCCTTGTCTGTGTGGGAGGGAATTGAGGGGCAGGCAGATGGATTCAAGGCTCTGGTGAATAGGAAAAATGAATGCACCTCTGCTGCTATATAAACAATGTTGTAATGGGAAGCTGTATGCTTTTCAACTAGCGTATGAAATAATAGAACAATTTGCTTGTGTGGGTAATTAACACTGTGGCCTCCTGAAATTAAAGTAATATTTTATTTGTAACTGTTTTACTAGTAACTACTTGTAATTATATCCTAGACAGGCTGGTGTCGGATTGACAGATTGTGTATAGAGACATCATGGATTATTGTATCTGTGGCATGTATGGTGCAGTGCTGCAAGAGGCTGAGAACTGCTGAGCACCCTCCATTTCCATGGACTACAGTGGGAGCTCAGGGTGCTCAGGTCCTGACTTCCTTAAGTAACAGTCAGTCTTGGGTTCATTAATAGACAGATAAATGTGGATCTTTGACTATGAAATGAGCTACCATCACTTAAAGAATAAACCCCCAAAAAAACCCGTACTGCTTTCTCACACCAGCAGCAGGAATAAGGGAACCAAGTGATCAAAGCTCAAGGGACCAGTCTCAATGGGCAGTGAATCTGGCTCCAGCTGTTAGTACATCTCATCCCTTAGTGGGCGAGACATATTTCCAAAGTAACCGCTCGTCTCCAGCATTATCCAATATAGGTCAGTATTGGAGTGGGGGCTGTTCCTAGTCTTTTGTCCTGTAGTGAACATAGGTGTCCGATCTTGCTGCTACTGCCAGATTTTTTAGTACTTATTTCAATTTACTTTATTCCTATTTCTGTTTGGCTAATGAAGAACTCTCACAGCGAAGAATGTTTTCAGTAACTGCTGTTCCTGCTGATATGAGGAACTATGTGGTAACAGTAGGGGACACTTTGTTCTTGAAAGCCAAGAGGAGGTATAAGGATCCACCTTCTCAAACTGGAGGACTGTTGGACCGTAACTGCCTTTCCTTGTTGATAAAGTGAGGTCTGAGGGAAAGCAAGTCCAGGCAGGCTTTAGGCTGTGATTTCTAGCAATGACAAATAAGAGAGGCTGCAATCCTGTCTGAGTGTTCATTTAAGTTCCATACTTATAAAGAATGCTATCTCAGACTCAGATGCCCAAGTGTAATCCTCCTGTCAACGGACATGGAAATAGATCGCAGCACCATATTGCACGACACAGTGAACCACCCCTCAGGAGAAAAGCTTTGTCACGCTTATAACACTTGCAGCACTGTACAAAAATTAACTCCTGTGTTATGTTTTGTTATTCCAGAGAGGAAATCTGATTTCGCTTAATTTTTGAGCAATTCTGCATTTACAATAGCAATTTGCACTGTTAGATTGCTTTTTGGCTCCGATCACTTTACTGACATTCACATAGTGAGCTTCTAAACACCCCAGAAGATAGGGACAGAACTGAAATACAGCCACCTCCATAGGGAAGGAATGGGGGGCATTTTTAGAAGCCCTATAGAACCCCTGTCCAGCCCCCATTCCTGTGCCCTCCCCACTATCAGCAGTTACCTTACCAGTCACCTATGGCCACCTCAGGTGGAAGGGAATGGGAGCAAGGGATATAAATAATGCTGTTTAATAGCTCACAGCACCAATACCCACCAGTTTTAGACCAGAAAATGGGCAATACTGTATCCAGTTGGGACAAAGGGAGGAATGGGGGTCGGTAGAATGCGATTTTGTGAATTAGAATTTGGCCAGGGCATCAGGGATTCCCCTTTTCTTGTATAAAGTGATATGGAATGTGTAGTGAGCACCATTTATTTATTTATATCCCACCCTATCCCATGAGGCTCAGGGCAGCTCACAAATACATAAAATACAAATATCAACTACATAATTAAAAACCCACAAAACTAAAAACACCCCTCACCCCTGCCATCTATCCCTATCCATTAAATGCCTGGCCAAATAAAAAAGTCTTGCTCTGCCTCTGGAAGACATTCAAACTCAAGCTTAGGTGAACCTCCAAGGGAAGGGAATTCCAAAGCTGTGGGGCAGCTACCGAGAATGCCTCTCTGCAGGCCCAAGTTGTATAAAACTGGGCCAATGATGGAAACCTCCAGAGCGCATTCTCGGCAGAACTTAAGGGCTGCAAAGGGTCATAAGGAGAAAGGCAGTCCTTCAGATATGTAGGGCCCAAGCCATTTAGGGCTTTAAAGGTCAATACGAGCACCTTGAATTGTGCCCAGAATGCTATGAGTAGCCAGTGCAGACTCAAGCACTGGTGTAATGTGCTCCTGGTGACCCAACCCTATCAAGATGTGGGCCGCCACATTCTGCAGCAGCTGCAGCCCCCGAACAATCCTCAAGGGCAGCCCCATGTAGAGCGCATTTCAGTAGTCCAACCTCAAGGTAATGAAAGCATGGATGACAGTGGCCAAATCCACATTGGAAAGAAAAGGTTGCAGCCTTTGCACCAGATGAAGTTGGCGAAAGGCACTCTTGGCCACTGCCACAACCTGACCTTTCAGGCACAGCTGAGGATCCAGGAGCACCCTGAGGCTACGCAGCTAAGTAGTGAGGGGAGGCCAGACCCCATCAATGATGGGAGTCCCAATTTCCCCCCAGCCACAGGGCTGGCCAACCATCATCACCTCAGTCTTGTCTTGGGGTTTACCCACATCCACTCCCCAATAGCAGCCAGGTATCGAGTAAGCACTGAGACTGTAGGGCTTGGGTCGGATGAAAAGGATAAGTAGATTTGGGTGTCATCCACATATTGAAGACAATGCACTAAATCTACACACGATCTTGCCCGGGGCTTTAGATACACATTGAACAGGAGGGGAAACAGGATGGAACCCTGCAGGACCCCACAAAAGGGGGCAGGGAGAAAGAACAATCACCCATCACCATCTACTGAAACCTACCCAACAGGAATGAACAGAATCACTCTAGAGCTGCCCCGCAAACCCCTGCCAGGTCCCGCAGCTGTGTCAATAATTGTTTTTATTTATTTATTTTGTCACATTTATTAGCCGCCCCCTCATGCCTACGGCATCTCGGGGCAGCTTACAACCCACCCACCCCCATAATCATAAAAATTCTCAATTTTAAAACCACCCCCCATTACTTCAACATCCTTAAAATCCAAACCCCCCCACCTAGCCCACCCTCCCCTCCAAAGGCCTGGGCGAACAGCCAGGTCTTGCAGGCTCGGCGGAATGCCAGCAGACCCAGGGCCAGGCGAGCTTCCTCTGGGAGGGAATTCCAGAGTCGTGGCCCGGCCACCGAGAATGGCCTTTCCATTGTGACCCCCGGCTTAACATGGGGGACCTCCAGGAAGGCGCCCCCGGTAGACTGCTCTGAGACACGGAGGGCGAGGCGGTCCCCAAGGTATGAGGGGCCCAGACCGTGTAGGGCTTTATAGCTCAAAACTAACACCTTGAATCTGGCCCAGTATGCTATAGGCAACCAGTGTGGAGCACAGATGTTATGTGCTCCCGCCGACCTGTCCCTGTAAGGAGACGGGCCGCCGCATTCTGCAGCAGCTGCAGCCTCCAGACCAGAAACAGGGTAAGCCCCACGTAGAGTGCATTGCAGTAGTCTAGCCTCGAGGTGATGAAGGCATGGATGAGAGTGGCCAGGTCGGGCCCGGAGATGTATGGACAGAGCCTCCATACTAAATACAGCTGGCAGAAGGCGGCTTTAGCCACCGCCTCCACCTGCCAATCCAGACAGAGGTCCCAATCCAACACCACCCCCAGACTCTGAACCTGCTGGGCTACAGGAGGACACACCCACCCACCCACCCCCGGAAGAGCCAACACCCCCTTCCCACCACCATTACCTCCGTCTTACCGGGATTAAAGCTTCCGTCTGCTCTGCCGCATCCAATCCGCCACGGCCTCCAGACATTGAGAAAGTATCAAGACAGCAGGACCTGGGTCAGTTGAAAACAAGAGGTACAGCTGACTATCATCAGCATATTGGTGACATCGCACCCCGAACCCTCTCACGATCTCCCCCAGGGGCTGCATATACACATTAAATCGTAACGGAGACAGGATCGAAACCTGCAGAACGCCGCAGGTCAAGGCACGGGGTTTACCAATAATAACTCTTGGTCAACTGTATCAAAGGCCGCTGAAAGATCTAAAAGAATCAACAGGGTACAATATCCCCTATCACCCTAGGTGACTCATGAGAGGGCACAGGGGCACATGCCTCCCCCCCGGCCCAGATTTTCAGAAGCCCTATAGAACCCCTGCTCAGACCCCACTCCTGTGCACCCACTCACCCCCCACACACACTATTGACAGTTAGCAGTTGTGCCCACGGTGAGCACAAATACTTTGGATCTTATATTTTACATCTCACCTCTGTGCCCCTGGACTGAGTTCCTTTTTATTATCCTCTCCACTTGTGACCCCCTTCAAGATCGTTTAGATATTCATGACCTCCTTTTGGCTGCAAATGCTATGGCATGTAGAAGCGCCAGGAGGGAAGGCCACAATCATAATGACTGAAAAAAGGAGAGAGATGCTATTCCACCACATGTTTTGCCAATTCTGAAGCCAGACCATAGGCAGAAAAGAGGGTGAGAAGATATAGGGCAGGGGTGGGGGAACGTCAGGCCCAGGGGAGCAAATGCATCCCACAAATAGTTATTTGTCCCCTTTCTAATGCCTGCATTGGACCCCTGGATCTAGTGCCTAGCCTCAAGCACTGAAAGACTGAACTCAAGGTAAGGCAGCAAAGATGAGGACATGCACACAAAGATAGGGGACAGATCCACAATCAAGACCTTCCTTTTGAGTGCACTAAGCTTCCCTGCCCCCAGCTTCTATTGGGCCCTCCAGCTTGTACTGAAATGGCCACAAGTTCCCCATAAGTCACAGAGAGAGGGTGTTTTTAGACAAGCACCTCCCCACATATTACTCACCCATCAAACATGTTGCAGAGCCACATTGGCCATTTTAAAATGAGCACGGCTGGGGGTGGGGGTGTCTGTGTCCACTGAGTGGAAGAGCCACGGAGCGCCCGCTTGGGTGGAGTGTGTGGGGAGGTATTCTAATGGGCAGCTCCCTGGGTGGGCTACCACGGCAGCTCTCACGCACTCCCCTTGCCATGGACCATGGGGGAGGGAGAAGCGGGCAGGACTGACCTTTGAAAGTGATATGTCCCGGCTGAGCACGGGAACCCTGGCTTACCAGCACTCCCCACTGGTTCCTGTGCCCAGAGTGCCTCTAAATGGCAGACCACTCAGCTGACATGGATGGCTGCCACCATTTATACAGGCTGGGGATGCATGGCACTGGTTCTGACACACTTTTTTGGCTGCCCCCACACGGTGCACTCAGGCTTTTTCACCAGTGCTCCACGAGTGTTCAAGAATCAACTGTGTGGGTCACGGGAGTGTGCACCTACCCCCACACACGTTCAGGTAGGTCACGGTTGATGGGTGGACCTGGGTGGTTGCAAAAACAGCCATTGGTGCCCTGTGCAGCCCTTCAACAAGCATGATGGGTGGGTGATTGGTGGGTAATGGTTGGGGAGGCGCTTGTCTAAAAACACCCAGAGTTTGTATTCTGGTCACTAGCACTGTTACTGGAGCAGTCAGAGGAGCCCCTGCATATAACAGGAACCCAGGTTCACTGCATTTTCACCATTGGTAGCAATAGGAAAAACACAGTGAGCATGGCTTTCCACTGCATATGTAGGTCTCCTAACCTTAAGGCCATCACTACTCCCTAGTTCCTAACGATCCTCTGGAGATAAGTTTGACCATGGCCCTTTTCACACGAGATGCACCCCCCCCCCCCAAGCCCACATGCAGGAATGGGTAGGGGCCGTCCATGTGACTGCTGTGGCGGGGGGGGGGGGNGGGGGTGCATCCGTGCTCCCACGCTACACCCATCCCCACCCCATTACCCGCGCACAGATCCATTGGCCAAAACAGCAATGGCTCCATGGGTGGAGATGGGAGTGTGTTCATGTAATGGCCACCCACGCATCGCACACCTGCCGCGGTGCACACCCATACTCCCACCCACCGCGCCCCTTTTGAAAAGGGCCTATGATAAAGAAGTAGCAAGCACACATACTGACACATAGCTACTAGCAGCCTACGCATAGAGACAAAGTAGTAAAATGCACCTACAGACCACGTTAAATGGACTTTATTGTGTACAGTGTTTATTTGCCACCATCCTCTTCCCTTTCCCATCCCCTCTCTCCCTAGAGGGAACTGGAAAGGGGCCATATTAAAACAAAAAACAGCCACAGGCTAGATTCATTGGGTGAGGGTGGAGAAGAAGAGAGATTTTTGTGTTTTGCTTTAATTCATCATCCAGATTTCAGGGCACATATTAAGACAGTTTGCTCACCTACACATTCCCACACACTCTGACCACAACTCCTTAATATAAATGGCTATTTAGCGTCTCCTTAGGATTTACCTTTTTAAAAACAACACTCTGAACACTTTAGAAGTGCTTAGAAGCCTCCCTTCCAACCCCCACCCAGCCTGCTTGCCTCATGTAACCTTGAATAAGTTTCCTCTCCATTTCTAAATGCTTTTGTTCCTACCTGATCTCCCTTATCTCTCCCTCCTTTTGAAATACTAACAACCGTAGTCCTCTCCACGTGGTGGAGGTGGAGTCCTGCCCTGATCAAATGGAGTAGTGGATGGGCCATTAACCCCTGCATCCTGAACCTATTGAGGCTAATGGCTCTTGCTGACTTCAAACGAGAAATTTGCTTCCCCTTTCCAAACTGCCACCCAAGACTAGTGCCTAGGTTGCATTTCCCTGAGTCCGGCCCTGGTACTCTGGAACATCCTGGAGCACACCTTGCCGAGGGAACTGTTAAACCTGTGGGAACAGGTAAACACAGAACCCTGTCTAAATGGGCCTGCAAGCCCTGGCCAAACTCCCTCTCCTCTTTCTCTTCTGCTATCTCTCTGGCGAGGCAACACTACTATGCTGCCCGAGTTGAATCCTACTCTCGTGACCCTCGCTGCCTCTTTTCCACCTTCAACTCCCTTCTCAAGCCCCTCTGCCCCCCTCCTCCCTCTTCCCTCTCTGCTCATGATCTTGAGTCGTTCTTCACCTCGAAGATTGACAAGATCCGCCAGGACATTGCTTCCCACCCGTCTCCTCTCCCCGTTCCCTCACCACCCCTCCCCCCTCTCTCCTCTCCTCGTTCTCTCCTGCTTCCCTTGAGGAAATGTCCTCTTTGCTCTCTTCTTCCAACCCCTCCACCTGCCCTCTCGACCCGATCCCCTCCCGCCTCCTCACCTCTATTGCTCGCACTGTTGCACCTCCCCTTCTACATGTCATTAATCTCTCCCTCTCCACTGGCTCCTTCCCCTCTGCCTTCAAGCATGCCACTGTCTCTCCCATCCTCAAAAAGTCCACCCTCGAACCCTCTAGCTACCGACCAGTCTCCCTCCTTCCCTTCGCCTCTAAGCTTCTGGAACATGTTGTCTACTCCCTCTGCCTTGAACTCCTCTCTGCCAACTCCTCCCTAGACCCTATCCAGTCTGGCTTCCACCCCCTTCACTCCACTGAGACTGCCCTTGCCAAGATCACCAACGATCTACTTGTTGCTAAATCTAAGCGTCTCTACTCCATTCTTGTCCTCCTTGACCTCTCTGCTGCCTTTGACACTGTCGACCACTCCTACTGGACTCTCTTCGCTCCCTGGGCTTCTGTGGCTCTGTCCTTGACTGGTTCTCCTTGTGGCAAAATGCCCTTGCCCTGACAAAGCCCCCCCTCTGCTGAAACTGCAAACCTGGCTCCAGGGGCGGATTGGGAAATCAAAGTGGCCCGGGAAAATATAGTCTTAGTGGCCCTGTGCTGGCGGCAAAGCCGCGGGGGTGCCGGAAATGGGCCAAGGGGTGTGTGGCTTAGGGGTGTGTGGCTTGGGGGCAGAGTGCACCAGATTTGGGGTCTATCAGAGCTGAATCCCCAGACTCAGATCCTCAGTAGCCTGGTAGGGGTGAGTGGGAGGTTATGGGGGGCTGGTAGGGGGGAGACTGCCACTGGTGGGGGTACTGGCCCTCATTTCAGTGCTCCGGCTCCCCAAATCACTCCATTTCAGTCCTCAGTGGCCCCCAACCCAAAATCACTCTGTCTCTTGCTATGCATCCTACAGTAAGGCTTCTTCATTCCTACAGCAGCTGCACTAGTATTCCACAGGCCCTGTGTTTAGCTTAGCAAAGTGAAGACTAAGAGCAGAATTGATACCAAACTTCAAATATCTACATTATATCCTATATTAAGGCATCATTCCTTGCTGCTGAGTAAAACTCTGCTACTTGGAGACTGAGAGAACCCTCCTATAATAGCATCTCGTCCAGTAAGTGGATGGTACTCCAATAGGACAACTCTCTCTTTCTCCATCAGTGGTAGTGCCACAGCAGGATAAAAAAATCCTGTTCACATATTTTAAACATACAAAACCTCAGGGCCACATCAAAATAGCTGCATGCTATTAAAAATACCTGATCACACAAGCACGTTCATGTTTAGTAACAACAGCACAAATGTCAAAGACTTCCTGACTTAGTTTAAGAGACAGGTAATACCAGACAGACTTAAAAGGGACAAGCGCAACACAGCAAAGGCAAGCAG
>QEPC01012606.1:1747562-1805159 GCA_003113815.1 Sphenodon punctatus | reverse complement strand
TTGGTTCCGCTGGGGGATTGGCGTCCAGACGTTACTTTTGCTTGGTTCCCTGTGGGGGTTGGTTTGACCACGCTTCCCGAGACCTTCCCCCGGCTAGCCCGGGAAGCGTGGTTGAAACTGACCCCATGTGGGTATTGAGCGTGATGAACATCTGGCGCACGCCGTTCAGACGTTCCGGGCCCTTTGGCCCCGCGGGGGGGTTGAGCGTGGTTCAGTGTGGTTCACCGTGATCTCGTAACGTCTGAAAACACCCAATGTGTTCTTTCAATTTCAACTGCGTGTAGCTCCTGTCTATCAGGAAACACTGCTTTTAAGATTTTTAAGAGAGTGTCTCTGGCTCCATTCGTTTCTGCCCCTTCCGGGATACCTACAAATCTTAAATTATTTCTTCTTGATCTGTTTTCCAGGTCTTCTAATTTTTCTTTAAGTATATTAACTGTCTCTTCAGTATAAGACACTCTTTGATCCATTATGTTACTGTGATCTTCCTGGTCACTAATACTTTGTTCCATACTGTCAATTCTTTTATTTATGCCCTCTATCTGAGCTTTCATTTCAATTAAATTGCTTTTTATAGTTGTTATGCCCTCTTTATTAAATGTTAAGTCATCTTTAATAGTTTTAAACAGGTCCAGTACCTCTAGCAATGAGTCAGGGTCTCCGGTTTCCTCTCACAGCATTCCGTCTGCCATTTTGAGCTGAGCGGTTTCGACTTTTCAGGCGCTGCGGCGGGGGAGACAAAATCTGTCTATTGTTGAGCCCGGTTCTTTCTTTTTAGTTTGGCTCATTCCTCTTTACCTTATCCCTAAAGTTTAGCTTCTTTCTGGATGTAATTGTGCTCAAGGTCTCTGTTTTTTCCAGCGGGTCAGCGGGAGTGCAGTCACACACAACCTACAGCTTGCGCATGCCCAGTCGACCTCCTCCACCCCCTAGTTCTATGCTTTTTTTCCTTTTTATATGTATCAGTAAAGTCTAAGTTTTCTTTTTACCCTACTGGGGGTGTGTGTGTGTTATTGGCTGACCATTAAACGCCTCCTTTGGGTCGGATGGCCAAGCCTCGCTACTAAGGCAAGGAAAGAGGGGGAAATCTACCTATTTGGCTAGGAGCCAACGGCTTTGGAAACAAGGGAAGCCTCCTGTGGGTAGCTCTGGGGATCGGCCTCCAACACAGAGGAAGAAATCCCAGGAACAGAGTGCCAGGAAAGGGGAGTGCTTTTGGGAAGCTGTAAGGCTTATGTCTTTGGGGGGTTCACATTTCCTGAGTGGTGTGAATGCCCGCGGGGAAACACGCAAGTGGTGGCAGCGGAATATCAACGGTTTGGGTGGGGGGTTGCCAGCTGTGGGAGCCCCTGGTCAGAGATTTGGAGAAACAAAGTGAGGTGGGTGTCTCAGCTGTATAGCACCCCCTACTGGCATTTTGCCACACTCCTCATACCTCTCTGACCGCTCCTTCAATGTGTCTCTTCCCAATTCCACCTCCTCCTCCCTCCCCCTCTCAGTAGGGGTTCCCCAAGGCTCTGTCCTGGGCCCTCTCCTCTTCTCTATCTACACCCTGTCCATTGGCAAACTCATTGCCTCTCACGGCTTCCAATACCACCTCTATGCTGACGACACTCAACTCTGTCTCTCCACCCCTTCTCTATCCCCTTCTGTCCAAGCTCGTCTCATCAACTGTCTCTCTGACATCTCCGCCTGGATGTCCCAACATCAGCTCAAGCTCAACTTGGCTAAGACTGAACTCCTTATCTTTCCTCCCTACCCTTCCTCTCCCTCTTCCCTGTCTATCCTTATCGATGGGGGTCACCATCCGTCCCGTTCCCCAAGCCCATAGCTTGGGCTTCATCTTCGACACTCACCTTTCCTTTAAACCTTACATCGACTCTGTTGCCAAGTCCTGTCGCTTCGCCCTTCACAACATTGCTCGGATTTGCCCCTTTCTCTCTGTCTCCCCAGTCAAAACCCTTGTTCTCACCATGGTCATCTCTTGCCTTGACTACTGCAACCTCCTCCTTACTGGCTCCCCCTTCCCCAATGCATCCTTTACAAACTCCTGGTATTCACTTACAAATCCCTTCACAACCTCGCTCCCCCTTACCTCTCAGCCCTAGTCTCCTTACACACTCCTGCATGCACGCACGCTCCTCTCCTCCTCTGCCCCCACCCTCGCTCTCCCTTGTCTCCCCTGCTCCCCTAACAGCCTTCGTCCTTTCTCCCTTGCTGCCCCCCATGCCTGGAACTCCCTCCCTGCCCACATCCACCTTGCCCTCTCCCTCCGCACCTTCAAATCCCTCCTCAAAACCCACCTCTTCCTCGCCGCCTTCCCCGATGCCCACTAGTACTGCCCTCTCAACATTCACTGTCCGCCTAACTGCAACCAAGCCAAGCACGTGCTTCTGGGACCTCGCGTCCGCTTAAATGTTGTTTATCCCTTGTCTCTCCCTATGTCCCCTCTCCTTGTCTCCCCCCTCCGTGTCTATTAGATTGTAAGCCGTAGGCAGGGACCACGTCTATATTACTGTTCTGTAAAGCACCAGGTACACTGCTTGTGCTATACAAATGCTAATAATAATAATAATAATAATGATAATAATTAATAATTAATAACCATACAACTAATAAAGACATTACAGAGAAGTAAAAACAAGCAAACAGTATGAAACAGTAAAACAGCAAAGGGCTAAAATGACTTATCTCATCATTTTATTGGGTGGTTTATGTGCTATGCTGACTTTTGACATGTTTGAGCAGTTCAAGCAGTCTAGTCCACACCCCTCCTCTCAGGCTCTGAGAGGCATGTAATTCCCTAAAGAAGATTTAGGTATGTCTCCCTGTCACCTCAAGCTGCCCCGAGCTGCCTGAGGCAGGATGGGTCAGGATAAAAATGACTGACATAAGTCCAGTATGCTCTAGGAAAGTGTTCCCTCCAGCAAAAAGTTATCTCCAGCCCTTCCTGAAGAACCAGCTCCTTTAGCCTCTTTCCCTAAGAAGTCTTGTTTTCCACCCCTTCAAGGTCAACATTCACTCACTAAAAGAGTTTTCAAATGTGACAGAAGCATGGTTTAATCCACTGTAGCACGGATTAAACCAGGTGCTGCCATCACGTTGAAACGCACCTGCCAGATATTAGTGCAATCTGGCTCCCAACCATGCATTTGTAGTATTGCATAAATGCATAAGATCCACCAGAGCCAAAAACCCTGCATTCGTCTATGTTAGTGGTTCCCCAACCAGTGCACCCTACAAATTTTGGTAATTAGAGTTGCTCAGTGAGCCACAGCCCTTCAAGGCCATGTTATAATGGACATTAAATCAATATTGGTGTAATGGATAATTTAATGGTCCAACTAATACCCACTTCATTTGTTACATGCATTTTCAGTGTAAATGGTGGTGTATATTTCAGTGGTGTATATTGGCAGGTAAACATAGGCGTGTCATAAAAGCATTGCTAAAGTATAGGTATACCTGAATGCCAAAAGAGTTTGAGAACCTCTGATAAAGGTGAGAGCTATCACTTCCAAGAAGATCACTACAAAAAGATCAGAGACTTTCCTTCCTTTTTTTCTGGTGACCTGCCATTCTCAATCAAAACAACACACCCCAAAGGAAGAGTGACAGAGAAGTACAATACCCTAGAAACAATTAATCAATGTCAATTCTCCATGGATGTAGCATTATTTTGAATATAATGTTGGTTTGCTTCTAATTGGGGTATTTGGATGTTATCACCATGTAAATAACAAATTATGAGAATATTAATAATAAATTAATAGGAAAACAACTGGAAAAATTACTATAAAAAATAATGTACTTTTAATCTGATTTTATGCAAACAGATCCATGTAAAGTGATCATATGAAACCATCTCTTGACGCTGATGCTCCTGCCAGTTATCGGCCGGTCTCTAACCTTCCCTTTTTAGGGAAGATTATTGAACAGGCTGTGGCACGGCAGCTCCAAGAACACCTGGACCGCACCGGTTTCCTTGAACCCTCCCAGTCCGGGTTTCAGCCTGGGTATGGTATGGAGACTACATTGATGCCCTTGGTTGACGATCTCCGTCTAGCGTTGGACCAGGGTCGTCAGACCTTACTGGTCCTGCTAGACCTTTCGGCTGCGTTCGACACAGTCGATCATGAGGTGTTCGTGACTCGCCTGTGGGATCGTGCCGGGATTGGCGGGATGGTCTTGGACTGGTTTCGTTCATTCCTGGCCAGGAGAACTCACCGGGTGGTCTTGGGGGAGTGTATGTCTTCCCCCTGGGACCCCACATGTGGAGTCCCGCAGGGTGCCATTCTGTCCCCCCTCTTGTTTAATATCTATATGCAGCCGTTAGGGGAGATCGTGAGAGGGTTTCAGGGCATGCAGTGTCATCAGTATGCTGATGACACCCAGTTCTACCTCTCTTTTTCCATCGACCCAGGCCATGCAGTCTCTTTATTTTCCCAGTGCCTGTAGGCTGTGGGGGCTTGGATGAGGTTGGGCCATCTGCAGCTGAATCCTGACAAGATGGAGGTGATGTTGGTGGGTGAGGCCCTGGGGGGCCTGGGAGTGGTTGAATCTCCTCTTGTGGGGGGCAGGGGGTTGCCCTCCCATGGTCTCGCAGGTACAGACTCTGGGTGTGCTCCACAATTCACGGCTCAGCTTGGAATCTCAGGTTGTGGCCATGGCAGGGAATGCATTTCGGCAGTTACATCTTGTCCGGCGGCTTTGGCCATATCTCTCAGACTCCGACCTCACCACTGTCATCCATGCCTTCATCACCTTGAGGCTGGATTATTGCAACGCGCTCTATGTGGTGCTTCCTGAGAAACTGCTCCGGAGGCTGCAGCTGGTGCAGAATACCGTGGCCCATCTCCTGATGGGGGCGGGTTGCAGGGAGCACATGACACCGGTGCTCCAGGCTCTGCACTGGCTGCCTATAAAGCACCGGGCTAGGTTCAAGGTGCTGGTTTTGACCTTTAAAGCCCTTCATGGCCTGGGCCCTGCCTATCTGTGGGACCGCCTCACTCCCCATGTGCCCGTGCGACCCCTGAGATCGTCCGTGGGGGCCTTTTTGGAGGTTCTCCGGATGAGAAAGTTGACCACTGATGTGAGATCTTTTTCGGTGGTTGCCCCTGTGCTTTGGAATTCACTCCCAGAGGGGGCTCGGTTGGCCCCCACCCTCCTGTCATTTTGACGTTTGTGTAAGATNATTTGTTTTAAAATTTGATTTGTTTTTAAATGTTTATTGTTAAATCTTTTGTGTTGTTCGCCGCCCCGAGCTGCCTTTGGGCAGGAGGGGCGGGATACAAGTTTTAAATACATAAATAAATAAATAAAATAAATAAAATTAAAATTTCCAGCTGTGCAATCAGGTTGTCCACTTCTAGCTGTGCATGTAGTTCTTCTTGTGCTGATTCATTTCAAAATTGCTGGGGATGTTTGGCTTTAAGGCTCAGTTATGTTTCTGGATAGGCTAGAGTCACATCACCTAAAAGCCAGGACCTGTATACAGCATGTCTTTTCAAAGGCATAATGTCTTCTATCTCTGAAAGGTGCTGGGGAATGGTACTTGCTAAGTAGAATTAGCTTTCATCCCACCGCCACTACATTCATGACAGTGGGCACTGGGCCATGGCCTTATTTCTTTCTGCTCTCAAGTGTCCCCTCTAACATGCTATGGAAAAGCTGGTGAGAACTTGTGGAGGCTGAAGTGAGACCAGCGAGCCTTTAAAGGCAAACCTCCGCTTTCTCCAGAAGAAGAAGAAAAAAAGCAGCAAGTCCAGCTGAACTGCATTGTGCTCCCAAGGAAAGACAGTTCCGATCTCCCAAACTGTTAACCACTTGCTGCTCATCGACTAGGAAGGAATTTGCAGGCACGCTGGTGAAGGAGGAGAACAATTATAGTTTCCATTAGCACTATGGCTTAGTATTTCCAGAATTCTTTGTGTTGCAGCTAATTAGATTTGGAGTATGACAATCACCATTGATTCATACACTATTCAAGTTTAGGATGTATGAGTGAAAGGGTGGGTGGAGGCTGTAATTATTTTTCTGACAGTGTTAGGGGTCCCATCATGGGCCTATCACCATCCAAATTTTGCCAAAATGCATACAGGCTGCTACACTTTTAAAAGATGGGTACCAATAAGAGAACTGTTGGAAATATTAAAAGATTCCATCTCTTTCAGTCTACTGTATAGCTTGTAAAAAAGCAACGAAAGAACCTGGGATTACATTAAGGAAGTGATTGCCAGACTTTTCAAGCTTGTATCACCTACCTTGATACCTGGTGCCTGGTCCCCACCGATCAGCTTTTTTGCATAAGCAGAAACTAGGGTGGGCAGATATGCAACTTTTAGAGGACACTTATGAGAAATACAGTTTTCAGGGCTGCAATGGCACCAATGCAGCCCTGCAACCTGTATTTCTCATAAGTGTCCTCTAAAAGTTGCATATCTGGCCACCCTAGCAGAAACACACACACACCTCTCTAACCATCTGTAGTACAAACCCTTTGCACTTCAGCTGGGTGGAACAAAGGAGAGTCCTGTGTGCTATGAGTCATGACATCATGGTGTGCCTGACAAACTGAAAAGCCTCCAAATTGACTTAAACTGGGCTAAAGTTTACTGTCATTTACACTGATATCAGTCTGAAAACATTCAATTAAGATTTGGTTAAGAATTTAGGCCACAATCCTCAAAACCACTTACTTCTGAATAGTCACACTCATTTAAATGAGGCTACTCTGGAGTAAGTGGTTTGAAGACTGCAGTCGTTGGAGTGAAATCCTGACTCCGTTGAAGTGACAGTCAACTGGAGAGTTACCACTGGTTTTAATGGAGTCAGGATTTCACTCTTGCTCCATGTGTGATTTAGCTGTATTGAACACCACATCTATTCCACTAATTTGCCATTAATGTGAAAGAGAAATAGACCTTTTGCAAACTCCAAAACAGGGCTTTTACACCTTCTGCACATGCCTATATCCAGGGACCCAAGATCACTGCATTTGCCCCATTGCCACCAATGGGAAAAATACAGTGAACATGCCTTCCTGCCTATACCTGCATATACATATAAAAATACACAAAACATAAACATAAAACATCTAAAAAGAGGGGAAACATTTCCACACACCCCCAGGAAGAGAGGAAGAAGGGAAAGAAAAAATAAAAACCCCACCCTTACCACCCCCCATAAAAATAAAAACCCACCCTCACCCATCTCCCTCACCAAAGGCCTGGCGGAACAGTCAGGTCTTGCATTGACGTTGAAAAGAGGAGAGCTTCGGGGTCACCTGGGCCTCTGCTGGGAGGGAGTTCCACAGCCTCGGCACAGCCACCGAGAATGCCCTCTTCATAGTGGCCCCCCGGGATACACAGGGGACCTCGAAAAGGGTGCTCCGGGTCGACTGCAGGGGCCGATCCAGAGCACAGGGAGTGATGCGATCCCGCAGATATATGGGGCCCAACCCATATAGGGCTTTATAGGTAAAAAACAGCACCTTGAATTGAACCCGGAAGACTATAGGCAGCCAGTGCAGAGAACGGAGCACCAGTGTAATATGGTCCTGATGGCCCGTCCCCGTAAAGAGACAGGCGGCTGCATTCTGCACCAGCTGCAGTCTCTGAACCATCACCATGGGCAGCCCCATGTACAGCGCGTTACAATAGCCCAGTCTTGAAGTGATGAAAGCATGGATGATAGTGGCCAGGTCAAAGTCTGAAATGTACAGCCGAAGCCGTCGAATCAGGTGTAATTGGCGGAATGCACTCCTCGCCACAGCTCCAACCTGGGCATCTAGACGAAGCTGCGCAACAAGGGGAACCAGTGGGGGGCAAACCCCGTCAATGATGGAGGACGCCTCACCCACCGCCTTCCTCATTAGCATCACCTCCGTCCTGTAAGGATTCAACTTCAGCCGGCTCACCTTCATCCAGTCCCCCACAGCCGCCAGACATTGTGTAAGCACCAAGACTGCAGGGTCTGGGTCGGATGAAAAAGAAAGGTAGAGTTGAGTGTCATCAGCATATTGATGGCAACAAACTCCAGAGCTCCTCATGACCTCGCCCAACGGCTGCATATACACACTGAACTGGAGAGGGGACAGAATGGAACCCTGCGGAACTCCACATGAGAGGTCCCGGGGAGATGAAAAATGGTCCCCAAGCACCCCTCGGTGAGTTCTTTCAGTCAGGAATGAGTGGAACCATTCAAGAACGGTCCCACCCACCCCGGCATGGTCCCACAAGCGAGTCACCAACATCTCATGGTCAATGGTATCAAAAGCGGCTAACAGATCTAATAGAATCAGCAGGGTTGAGCAACCCTAATCTAATTCACGGCGAAGGTCATTGACCAAAGCCACAAGTGCAGTCTCACTGCCATAACCTGGAAGAAAGCCTGATTGTAAGGGATCTAGAAAACTGAATTGGTCCAGATACTCCTGCAACTGCCGAGCCACTACCCTTTCAATAACCTTTCCTAAAAAGGGAAGGTTAGAGACAGGCCAATAACTGGTGTGGGAGTCAACATCTAGAGATGGTTTTTTGAGCAGGGGCCGCACAACCGCCTTTTAAAGGCAGCTTGGCACCCTGCCCTCCCAAAGAGAGGCATTTACCACCCTCACCAGCAACTGCCCCAGCGTCCCCCGGCTTGCCTTAACCAGCCAGCACGGGCACGGGTCCAGTTCACAAGAGGTGGCTCTGACCGTCCCAAGAACATCCTCTGCATCAGCGGGCGAAACCCACTGAAACTGATCCTACATTTCACCGGCCAGTCTTGCAAGCAAGTCATCTGTCCTGCTATCCCATCAGCACAAGTCCTATTCACTCTCATCAGGCTTGTGCCAGCAGAGAGACCTTTCAGAATTAAAACTGTCAGCTGCTGGGAAAATGCTAGCATTCCTCGTCCACCCTTTTGTGCAGGCACAGAGCATGCTCTCCAGCCCTCTGGCTGCTGGTTCTGCAGACCATATGGGGAGTGCGAATCATCCCACACAGCAGTAGCTGCCTATCTCTTGGGCTTGAATGCACATATTATGTGGCACTTGTGAGTCAGCAACAGACAATGGTAATGTGTTGTTTGTGAGTCAAGTGTGGACGGTGTGAGTAAGCAAATGTGTGCTGTGGGTATGGCATTTGATTAGCCTGAACACTTGCATTTTGCATTCTGTAAAATACCTCTGGAAAGGTGGTCACTCTAGCGATGGAAAATATGAGGCTCCCTACAGTTGTACAGTCCACAGGTTGCTAGGGATATCCTCTTAGAACTGAGTACTGTTCTGATAAAATTATGTAAAAATACAATCACAAGTAACATTTGGAACCTTCTTTTTTAGCATACAAAGAGCAGTTCACATTTTCACCAACAGATGGCGATGAGTACTCAGGTTGTTCAGTATTTGCATCTTTTATTTCAAGCATATAAAATGTTATCAACACAGAACAACAGATTGTTGTAGAACGCTGAAAGCATGGAATGTGTGTCACGCACCCTGTTTACTTACTCTGTTTTCACTTAATCAGAGAGTACAAACAAATGAGTGAGCAGTCAGCGTAGAAACTCCTTCCTTCCAACCTAGTGATTACAACACGGATCAGGCCACGTTTACGTCATCAGTTTGTGGATATATAATTTACAACTATGTAAACAAAACTATCTGGGCCAAATTCATCCGTGGCGTTACATGAGAGAGTCATATGGAATTGTGATGGTGATAATCTGAGCTACTTAGTTTGGGAATATAAAGGTTGAAAATATATATCCTAATCCTTAAAGGGCTGTCAAAACAGAAATATTTTAAAATCCCATGAGTGTGTATTTTTAAAAGCAAAAGAAATGGTACAGTCCTCTATCATTGAAGTTTGTGTTCAGCTCCCATTAATCTTAATGAATTTTGCACCCAAAGTTTCCAAAGTAATTATTTTGGAAATATGTGGAAGTTTATAATCTACAGTATTTATACTAATGTTCATATTTTAAAAATTGTCTAGACATTATTTATACAGAATTGTTCATGAAAGACCCCAAATAACTTTTCAAATTAAGTAAAGAAAGATACAAAGCGTACTTCTCAATGAACGAGCTTCACCCATGGAATGTATGACTGTGTGTGTGACACTGACAAGTACATAACTGTCACAAGATGTTTTCAACTGCTGGGCTGGATCAGAGGCGCCTCCCAAAATAGGATTGCTAAAGTAGGTCAAAGGCAATTTGGCAAATTAGGGATGTAATCCTGACCTCAGTGAAGTCAGTGATTCAGCTCCCATTGACTTTATTAGAAAAGGATCACACTCGGATTCAGAAGAAGATGCTCAGCAGTTGAAATAAGGGGAGTTCACCATCTATACACTGAATAATTTCTTTTTAGTGCTCTTTTCAGGACATGAGTTGTGTGCAAGCAGCAATCCCATAATCCACCTACGAGATGTTAGGGGACCAAATCTGCCTTGAGTGGTTATTTCGGTTCTCCTTTTTATATATTTAAAACATTAACTCGTGCTGGACACTGACACAGAAAAAGCCCCAGTCGCTTCAACGCAGAGGCTCTTGCAGTGTTTTGAGGCTGTCAGCCACTATTCTGAGCACATGCCCTGCAGGCACGTGCCTTCTTGCAGCGCTGTCGCATGGGCAAATTCAGACGATTTCAGCTTCGCATCTTTCTGAATCTGGCATCGGAAGAAAAGAAAACAAAAACAATGTTGTGGCACGTGGAAAGAAGCAGCAACACTATAAATACATTTTTATTTAAAACAAAACCCAAAAGACGTTCCAAAACAAACTCATGAAATGATCCCATCAATCGAGCCCGCGCTCCTCCTCTATTAAAGCCAATGGCAACACTCGCACTGATTTTAATGGCAGAGAGAGGATTGTTGCCCAGATCCGTTCCGGAAAGCTGGGGCGGGGGTGACTCGTGACTGCCAAATAACTAGGCGTCGGTCGGGCAGCCGGGCTCCTCAACCCGGCTCCAGGAGGCTGCGCTGAGTCCCCGTCCCCCCGCGACTGAAAGGAGAGGCTTTGGTACCGCACCCACTGATTCCTCCCGGCGGGAGCGCCTCACAGAAATAGCAAATAACAGCAGCGCGTCAAGGCAGCGCGCGACGGTGGCGTGAGGCAGAAGCCCCGCCCTTCCCCGCGCAGGAAGAGGCCGGGCCTGGTCGTGCCAGGGGGAGGAGCCGAGCCGGCACTGGTTTGGTACTTCCCCTGCTGTCAGCTTCGGCGCCGGGTGATTCGCCAGCGCCGGGAGGCGTGGCTACCTTTCCGCACCTGCGCGCTCGTAGCCTGAGCTGCCTCTGAGAGTTGTCCCGGAGAAGCCCGCTCGCAGCTCAGGCATGAGGAGGGCGAAGCTTGCCCCAACCTGGGGCTCCTGCGGCCTGAGCCTGCTGCTGGCCTCGCTCCTCCTCCTGCTTCTTCCTGTACAGGTGAGTGAAAGGGGTGCCGGCTTGGGGCGGGCAGGGAGCGGGGTCACTGGGTGCTGACTACCTGCCTGCTGAGTCCCTCTCTGCTCGTGTGCCCCCCCCCCCCGGATTCCTAGAAAGTGAAGCCGAGGGGGCGTCGTTTCCCTGCTTCGCTTCCCAACGGAATTATTGACTGGCAAGAGAGTCTCCAGGTGTTGGGGTGGAAGGAGGTGCTTGAGATGGCCGAGGTGTTACGGATCCGGGGTGGCGCGGGGAGTTATTTCCCGAACCCCTCGTCTCGTCCCTCCTCTCTAGCCAAGCCTGATAGTGCAGAACTTGTATTCTCGGTTCCTAAGTGTGTAGCTGTCTGTCTGTCTGGAAATGCACTCGTGTGGCCTCAGCTGCCTGATAGGAAAGTAGTAGTAATCGCTATCTTTTGAGCCTGCGCCCAGCAGCTGCTGTTAGTGGATACTGGAGGGAGAAGTTGTTCTTTGAAAAAGGGTGGCACTTAGTTTTATCTGATCTTGTTGAAACATACTTTATCATGTCTTCCCCCCCCCCCAATCCTCCCTATTCTAACCCATAATAACTTCAGATCTGCAAATAGAAATTGTGACTAAACTGGCTGTCTTCTGTAAAGTCTATAAGCATACTTGGGTTTGTTCCAGCAAGCTGGATTAAAAATTCTCACATGAGAGACGGTTACATTAAGATATTTTCTATTTTAAACAAAATTGTTCCAGGGTTAGGCACACAGTTCTGGTCAGTTTTTGTGGCTGTACAGTCATGTTTCCTGGTGCTGTGTGTGTTTCTGCTGTTGTAAGTTTCTGTGTGAATCTTTCAGACTGCATGCATAGGTCCTAACCTTAAAAATGCTTAGTGATGCATTCCCATTAACTTCAGTGGTGATATATATTTCTTAGAAGTTCTTAGAGTTCAGGCCTTGAGATGGGGGAGGGGGGTTGGCATTCTCACTGATAATACACACAATTCTATTCAACATCCCAAACAACTTTTTTTTTAAAAAAGCTGCTATTAAGTGAAGTGTCACCCTTTCCTGGTGACACATGTATCTCCACATTCTGGCACTTAAGGTGTTACCAAACAAAAGCTGCTCCAATGATTGCATAGATGTTTATGCAGATGTTTGTTGCTGTGTTTGTGAGAGGTTACACAATAATCAATCCCAACAGCTGTTCTCCAAATGAGATCTTCTAATGTAAACATGTCTTCCTGGTGAGAATTGCATTATGGACAGTTCGTTGGCAACCAACGCAACCTGGACAATCAATGTATGTTGCTTTTGGGGAAGTGCTAGCTTCTCTTCTGTTTAACTAATACTCCAGTAGGAAAATAGAGTAATATTATGAAGTGCTTATGTGCTACTTCTTCTAATTAAGTGCTCAGGTATGTTCAAAATTAGCTTTTGAGTATGAGCAAGTGTGAAATTTTGCCCTTTTGTGGGAACTTCAGTGGTAACAATTCAGGATGCTGGATCGGTGGGTGAGTTAATTTTGTTCCACAAGGGCAGACTTTTGTAGTCGAGTCCCCAGGGTCAGCCCACTGACAGGTTGTCTAGTCTACGCTCACTCACTGAGGCTTGCACCTCCTGTGCATATTGCACCATAGCTGACCTCTGAGTCCTCCTCATCTGAAATGGTGGTGGTTCTTTTGGTATGGGTTCCTCTGTTGGCTTCAGTGACAGTACTTGGGTGTGAAGGATGCATTCCATGAAACTACACTGGAAGTTCGTGGTGAACAGATGCTAGAGGGGAAATGGGTGGGGAGTTAACAGAACACTCTGCACATCTGCTCATTTCCAAATGTCCAAAATGGTGAATGCTTCACATGGTATCCATGAGCATATGCTCACCCATGTCTGATCAAAATTGTCATCTTTCATTTGTGCTGTTTGCTCTGTGTGTACTTGGCGTGAGGGGGGTGGGGAATGGGTGTGCTCACTGATCTCTTGCTCGTGCAGGTTTGACTTCAGAGCAATACTGGGTGGGATTCCATGGTTAGAGATCCTCTAAAGGGGGTAGGTGTCCAAGAAGGCTGAGACTTTTTCTTAAAGAAAAGAGACTGCAGGCATTATCACAAACCATTCAGGGCGGGGGGGGGGGAGAAATGGGATACACCCAAAGAAACTAATGTGGCTGCACAATCAAAAGGGAAACCTATCAGAAATTGATGGAGGGACAAATTACTAAGGACACGTACAGATGGGTAGCCCAGTTTTGTAGGGATGGTATCAGAAAAGCTAAGACACAAAATAAGCTGAGGCTGGCAAGGCATACTAAAAACAGTGAATGTCAGAAGAGCAAGAATAAAGAAATAGTGGGTCTGCTTGCTCAGTAGCTATGGGGAAATGTTACTAGGAGACAAAGGGTGTTTTTAGTCAAGTGCCTCCCCACCCAACATGCATGTTGCAGGGCAACATTGGCGCCTTATGCAGCCCTGCAGCATGCATGACGGGTGGGGAGGCGCTTGTCTAAAAACACCCAAAGAGAAGACAAAACGTATCAATTCATATTTTGCCTCAGTCTTCACTAAAAGGAGAAACTGTCCCTAGCCTTGCAACAGATGTATGAATGAGGGGAGGAGGAGATTGCACGCCAGAACCAGATAGAGGCAGTCGAATTCATTCAAGGTAACCAGGTATTCTCCAAGTCTTCAGGGTATTGTACAATGCATTGTACCCTAGGATACTGAAGGAACTTGCTTGAAGTACTCTTGGAACCTCTGTCAATTATATTTGAGAACACTTGAAAAGCAGGTGAGGTGCCAGAAAACTGAAGATGAGTAAACTTTGTCCTTATCTTTTAAAAAAGGGGAAAAGAAGGATCTGGGAAACTATAGACCAATCGTTCTAAGGCTACTTGGCCACGTTACCAGGGCTGGCGATTTTCCTGGCAGGGAAACTTACACCGAACTCTGCACATGGACGCGGGTCATCAGTCGCATCCAGCGGTTTTTTCCCCCTCATGTCAGGGCTTGATTTCAGGCCCTGACATTCATAGAAAAAAAAGCTTCTGGATGCGGCTGACTACGCTTTCATCCTCGCAGCCACATGAAGAGCTCAGTGTAAATTTCCTGGCCAGGAGATTCCCCGCTGGGAGAATCGCTGGTCCCTGTAACGTGGGCAAGTGGCCTAACTTTAATACTGGTGAAGATACGAGAACAAATTATAACAGTCTATCTGTAAGCTCCTTGATGACAGTGCAGTAATTTCTCGTAGCCAGTGCGGATTTGCCAGGAACAAGTCATGCTAGACTAATCTTGTCGTCTTCCTTGATAACAGTAGCTAGTTGACTGAATGAGCAGAAAGTTGTGGACATAATAGATCTTAATTTTAGCAAAGCATTTGACGAAGT
The DNA here is from genome assembly GCA_003113815.1 of Sphenodon punctatus. Lineage (NCBI taxonomy): Eukaryota > Metazoa > Chordata > Lepidosauria > Sphenodontia > Sphenodontidae > Sphenodon > Sphenodon punctatus. Next base: position 1,790,392 of record QEPC01012606.1, on the reverse strand, counting down.
TTCACATGAGAGCCTCGTTGACAAACTTTCATGGTGTGGGCTGGAAGACATTACAACAAGGTGGTTTCACGGATGATTGAAGAAACATGATACTCAATTGCTCATCAAACTGGAGGGAAATATTGAGTGGGGTTTTGCAGGACCCTGTCCTAGATCTAGTGCTAGTCAACCTATTTGTTCATTACTTGGATGAAGGGGTGAAGGGAATACTGATTAAGTTTGTAGATGACACAAAACTGGGAGGGGTAGAATGCCTTAGAAAATAGAATTAGAATTATCTGGATAGGTTGGAAATTAACAAAATTAAATTTAACTGTGATAAATGTAAAGTTCTGCATTTAGGGAAGAAAAATAAAGTAGATACTGTAGATGCTGTGCTGCTCACTTAACTATATAATGTGATGCATGGACAAGAGCTGTGACTTGGGCAATATTGTGCAACATTGGGATGATGAGAGATGGCTACAAAAGTTGTGCATGCCAGCTACATAATAATGGAATTGATGCTGAGGCTGTAGAATGTTTGTACTTTTTGTATACTAGCTATGCAGTGAAGGGGTTGCTGAAGCCAGACCAGGAGCCAGAGAACCCCATTATTCATGACTGCATCTAGGTGGAGGAGAAGGCTAGGGAACTCTCACTGTCATCTAAGCAGCACGACCCCTCTGCCAGAAGGGTGAGGTGGTATGAGCTGGTATATCTTCAAAGATGTGCTAGCTGCTGTTAAGGCAATGTGCCAGACCATGTTTTCTATTGTTCAGAGTATGATAAGCTAGGAAAGAGCCTGCTCGCTCCCCCCAACCTCTGTCTAGTCCTGTTCAGAGGGGCTGTATTGCTTAAGTGTATGTTAAGCGATGGTAGAAGTTCTGAATACTTCAAATTCTCCTCTGCTCGGTGAGGTGGGGATCTTTATCCCCACCTCACCAGGCCAGCACAAATTGAGAAACAGACCAATTGTAATTGGTTGAAGGTTTATTTGGTGTAAGGTAGAGGGGGTAGCATTAAATTGGGCCCCATTCCAATTTAACTTAGACTGTAGTTCAGCTCTTTGGGCTGAAGCAGCTGCTGGCCTTCCTGAGACCAGATGGTTTGCATGGACACACACACTGTGACAGTAGATCAAGACTGCCAGTTTTGGTGCTTGGTATACAAGGTATTATGTATGTTTTCCCCAAGTGCTGAAAATTGCAGTTGATTTATTATGTCCTCTGTGTTCATCAGTAGCCCTATTTTGCATCCGTTACTGCTTGTGGTGAAACTGTTTGGGTACTGTTGTGTAACTGAAGCGAGGTGGAAAAAATCATGGTGTTCAGGAGAAAATGAATAACCTAGCTCTGGCATCTGTGTTCTATACTCAGGTGCCTGTTAATATTGTGTGCTTTTGGCTTTGAAAAAGAGGATCTCGATTGTCTGCCTTTTCACAGATTGAGGCCAGTTTCAGTTATGTCAGACTTTGTGCACTTAAACACTGGAGGCTGAGGAAGATGACAATGTCTTCTGATTTAACTCTGTTCCCTTGGAACTACAGAGCACCACAAATAGGGAGCAGGAAGGAAACGGTATGAGTAAGCACTTAGTTCTTCAAATATGATAGTCTTTCTCCCTTTGCACTTTCATTTGATGAACGCTTTTGTAGATTAGGGCATTCGCACATTGCGTGAATTAGGGAGGCCAACCCAGAAAAGAGCCTGTGGTGGCTTTCTGCTTGCAGGGGAGTGCTCACTGAAAAAAGAGTGTGTGCAGCAAACAAACCCATGCTAAGCAACCCTGTGCTTAGCAGTTAGAATACAACAGAGTCGGAGGCAAGAGTTCCAGTTTGTGGGTTGATTTATCTCCCTATATTTCTCCACCCATGAAATGGGGATGCACTTGTCCACGTTTATAAAGCTTTTTGAGATTATTGGCTGGAAAGCTCTATGTAAAGGTGAAAATAAGTAATTTAAATATCTGTTGGGACATATGGGGCAAAAATGAAGGGAGTCACTAACAAGGCTGGCTAAAGAACAAAAAATGGGCTTGGAAGAAAACAGTGAAATTAGAATCTGGTGGGTTGATTTTTTTTTAAAAAAAAGTGTTTGGGGAAGGGTTTGGGTATATGGCTTGCACTTTGAAAAGAGCCTACAAGTTTCCCTTCTCTGTTATGTCAATGTCTTTCATTCCTGATGGGCAAAAACTCCCATTACTTGGAGTATCTGAGCATGCACTGCCACTTGTACTGAACTGTCTAGAATTGTAAGCAGATCTTAACCATTGGTTATATATACCCTGCCTTTGATTTGCATGCTTTTCACATTGAGGATGATTATTATTATTATTTATTATAAGATTTTATATAGCGCCAGTGATGTACCTGGTGCTGTACAGAGAATAAAATAGACATGGTCCCTGCCCGGGAGCTTACAATCTAAAGAAGACTGGGGGAGGGGAGACAGGGAAGGGGGAACAGAGGGAGAGACAAGGGATGCAACATTAATGAGGATGCAAGAACTCAGGTACACACACATTCTTGGCTTGGTTACAGTAAATAGGAGTTTGTAGATAACAGCGGATAATTCTGGGTGGGGATGATTAGCAGGAGTTAGGAAGGGTGGAGCGGAAGAGGTGGGGTTTGAGGAGGGACTTGGAGAGTGGGGTCAAGTCAGATCAAATTTTTAAAAATGGGACAGGTGAAATTAGAATGCAGTAACTGCTTTTACTAAACCAGTGGTTCTCAACCTCTTTTTTTTTTTTTTTTTTTTTTTTTTGGTATGCGTGACCCCATTTTGAGACTAAATATTTTGAGACTGAACAATCTTGTGACTCCAGACAGCAACAAAGATAATATGAAGTATATCCAATATCAAATCAGATCATGACCCCTGTGCACAGATGGCATGCTCCAACCCACAACTTTGGGAGCATTTGCACTAAAACACTTCAATTACTTTAGAATTGATAAAGATCTTAGGACATGATCCTCTAACTTTCTGCTTGTTTTAGCCCTTTGTACCTGACATTCACTTCCATCTGAAGTGAAAGGGACTAGCACTGTATGCAGGAAGATTGCACTGCCAGTGCTATTCTTAGTTACAGCTTTGTCTGCTTTACTATTTGACCCTGATAAGCATCATGGCCTATGCCTATTAGTTATGCCTGGCACTGATTTCCAGCTCTCTGGTTAAAGATTTTGTGCTGCTTTGGGAAGAATGATCTATTTATAGTGCACTAATCACCAGTCAATATTTTGGTTTTGTTTTAAAAGGCAAAAACACATTGCATTTCTGAGAAAATATCAGCACTGCCTGTTGAGATTTTGAACAGTTCAGGATAGATGTTGATTCATGCCTGCATGAGGATGAGTATGGTAAAAGAGCCATACTCTTCAAGGTGGAGGAAGGTAGATGAATCCTACTTAACTGGTGCTGTTAAAGTCATGTCTACTGAATTCCTTTCAACCATTTAAAGTTCAAGATGGATAAGGATAAAGTGAAGTTGAATGCAAGCTTTGCTAATCACCAATGCTTGTTTGCAGTAGGATGATAAATAATCTCTCATTGTTATCCATACAACAGTCATTGTTCTCTTTGTCTGCCTAGACATTCTGAGAGTTGTTGCGGTTTTTATTTTGTGGTAGGTAGCCATGGCAGACTGAGTCATTAAAAATGTCCGCTGTTGAATTTGTTGGCTGAGGACACCCAGTTAAACAAAGGTAGAAACGTAGGCATATTTTTTATTTGAGCCCCAGCTGTAAAGCCCCTTGTACTCTTCTGAAACTCAAGTAGTTTTTCTGGTGTTCTGGCAATGTCCCTGTTCAGTTTTTCTTATTGCTTTCTTGCCTAAATACCCCCACCCTCCTGCAATTAATTGGATACAAGACTTGTTTTTCCAAGATTAGGTACTCTAATTTTAAGGCAATGACCAGGTTTCAACCCAAGCGATTTCAAGTTGTACACCTGTCAGGGTTTTTTATTTTTATATTTACATTTTGTTTTAAAAAACTGTGAATGTCCTTTATGCGCTACATGCATAATTCTAAAAGAAAATGGAGGTTAAAGGCAAGGAATTTGGCCTCTGTGATATATAGGAACTTTATGTGAGAAGTTCCAATCAACGTCTTCTCAGTAGGAATTAAATAGTTGCATAAGTTCCCTGAATGTTAATTTGGTATGGGGGTGGAAGCTGCTACTTCCACCCCCATATCTAGATGCAATGCTGGCTGATTTAATTGGTCTCTTGATGGAACATTACTACAGTGGTGTCCAAACTACTGCTTTGCTGGAAGAGGCTTGTCAAAATTTTGGTGTTTCTTTGAGCTAATAACATTCCACTTATTGGTGGGAAAATGATACTCTTCTAACTTTATTAATACCACTAATGCAGCAAAACTAAAATTATTGAGAAATGCAATCTAACTTGGTTATGCAGGGGAAGGGGAGCAAGGCTCCTATGTGTTCTCAAGTGAAATTTAAATCGGGGCCGGCCCCAGGCATGTGCCACATGTGCGGCTGCACACGGCCCCGTACTTGCCTGGCTGGGCGGCAGACTGCAGCCAGCTTCTCCCTCATGATTGATTAGTTTTCCCCCAATAAGTTCTTCTGCCTCCTCCCTGGCTCTGGTCCCCATCCCTCACCTGCCTCTGCCTCCTAGTAGTGCTCTAGCAGTGGGACACCAGGACAGATGGGACTGGGAGATAAAGCTGTTTGTTTATAAACAGCTCCTCCCCATGTGAGTGATCAGAAGGTTGTTACCTTGTAAATAAAGTTCTTCGAGATGGTATCCAACATTCTCACAACTGGGTTGTACATGCTCACCCTGTTCAAATAATAGACCACGTGATAGTGTTGAGCTCCTGTAGTATAAAAAGCACTCTTCCCCCCCCCTGAGAATAACAGTTCCTTCCCAACCCTTTCTAGGAATATAAGAAAACTCCATGCAGGGGTGGAAGGGTGGGTGTTGTGAGAATGTGTGGAGCCATCTCGAAGAACCTTGTTTACAAGGCAGCAACCTTCTGTTCTTCTTGGCTCCTCACAGGCTATTTTTACATGAGTCAGGTGGGGGGTCCATGAGCATGCCGGTGTGTGGGCGGGGCGTGCACACAGCCACACACGCATCCCCACTCACCCCCCCATTCATTCACACCCATGGAGTAACTGCTGTTTCCCCTGGTTGCTCTGTGCATGGGAACGAGTGGGGGGTGTTAGGCGGGTGCGCACGCACCCACACTCACCATGGTCACACGCACCGCGTCGTTCACATGGAGCTCCCCCATCCATGAACACACAGAAATCTGCGTGTTCATTGGTGGGAGAGACCTGTGTAAAAAGGGCCACATTCTCACAACTATCTTGCTTATACTATCTTAGGTAGGAATTTAGGATGTAAAGCAATATCTGTTCTATCTTGGAAAATCTGCAAATACGGTTCTGAAATTATTATGAATGCTATTTCACTAACTCTTCTTAATGAAGTTGTAAGCTCTCGTGCAGGGACCGTGTCTATCTTATTTTTTGTAAAGTGCCAGGTACATCGCTGGTGCTATATAAATGCTTAATAGGAATACTGTCTTTAGACCCACACCCCATAACCAGTTCATTTGTGCCCCCCATATAATCAGTTCACGCTGCCCCAAGGGCACAAATGAAATGGTTATGGATGGGGGGCAACGTGAATTAATTATATGGGGGCCGCGGGTGCAAATGAACTGGTTATGAGGTGGGGGCAGCGTGAACAGATTATGGGACACAACTAAACTGGTTATCTATCTATCTATCTCTCTTTTCGTGGCATAATGTGCTTAATAGGCTGGCTGCATTTTGGTGTCTTGTGTGTTTGATAGCAGAACCTCTGGACCAGTTGCACCACGTACATGCACAAGGCTCAGGCGGCACTGACAGCAAGAAGCAACAGGCCCTAGAGGCCAGGCTGGCTAAGCTCCCCCCCCCTCCCCCAGTAAGGCAGTGGATGCAGTCAGTCCCTCTGTGCCTGCCTAACTGCCAGCCCGGCTGCCCATGCAATGGAACCACTCCTGGGGAGTGGTGGTAGACGCTCGGCTGGGGAGGTGGGGGCAGCGGGGGGAAGCATTGGGAGGCCATGCTTGTCTATGGCTGCTTGGCTGAGCACCAGGTAAGGCAGCCAAGGGGTGGCAAGTCGGGGGGGGGGGGGGGGAAGAAGCATGGGGAGGCCATGCTGCTCCATGACTGCTCAGAGGGGTGGAGAATGGGAATCCTTCCTGTCTAGAGGGAGTACATTTTATGTAAATTTACACATTTGCATAATTAGGCCCCACACCAACACTTCGCACATGGCCTCACAAACCCTGAGGCCAGCCCTGATTTAAATAGTGACTGATTTTAGTTTGGGTTCAAAATTTTCCATGGTGCCAATAGAAAAATGATTCAGTACTATTAACAATGACATTCTAGCTTATAGATTGGTAATATTGCCTTTAACTAGAAAAATACTCTGTTGAATATGCACTTTTTAAAGCATTTAGAAAGTAACTTATTCATGAGCATACCTTCATAGAAGTTTAACACATGATAAATGATGTGTTGGCTAATTCATGCTAAAACACATGGCGGCTTATCAAACCAAGCAGTTTATAGCCACACAAAAGTGTGGGGCAGATCCAGCGAATCTCTGGTCTGTGGACTAAATCTAGTCCACAGTTGGTGTTTATTTAACCCCTTTCTAATTCCTTGATCTGGCCCATGAATCCAGCCCTTATCCTCAAGCATAGGAGGAGCATGCTTGAGGCACAGGGAGTGAAGATGAGGGAATGCAGTCAAGGATAGGAGCACAGATCCATGCTCTGGACCCTAGCCATCATTCTGTCATCCTAAACATCTCCCCAACTCCTATCGGGACGGGACCAAGGATCTTGCACTAATCTTCAAAGTATGCTGTGGGAAGTGATGTAGGGCAGACTTTCTCCTATATTTTTCCGTAACATTTTTTTCCTAATTAAATATTTCAGTTCAACTCCTTTTGGCTATTGTTAAAACTTTTGAGATATTTATTCAGCACATAAAATTAACATAGTATACTTTTTGAGTTTTGTTTACTAAGTACAAGTCAAATATGCTAAATCAAATCCCCATCAATTTAGGACATTGACATATTTTTCAAAAACTTGCATCTGAAAACTTTCAGATTCAAAATTTTCTGGAAAACCCACATCACTTTCTCTGGGCCAGAAAATATTCCCCATCACTGTTAGTACGCTTATTTAAACACATGGTAGCTTGTCTACACAGGTATCTTAACATATGCTAACAGTTTAGCATCAACAGTAGTGGATGTTGACTTGAAACCTTTTTTAAAATTTACTGAAATTAAGATTGTTGGTCATATAGTTATCAAAAGCTAAAGAACATACATTAATAGTGAAGCTTAAACACGGCAGATGGCCTCTTGAACTACAGATCAAGTCATCCAAGTAATTAGAGAACTTCTCTGTTCTGACCTTTATTTACTTAAACTGATTTTGGTGTCCCGATAAGCTGAACCTTGCATTTGATGAATGTGCACATATTTTCTTGTAAATTGGATCAGTTCCTTTTGTGTCAAAGTTTCCATTCAGCTGGTGTTTTTTTGTGTGTGAAAGGAATTGTCTGCAAAACTCAATGCTGTTTTTCTAATGAAGATGTGTGTTGTCATTCGTTCCTTATTTTGTAGTGTTCTTAAACCCAAATTGGAGATTTGCTGTTGAAGTGCATGACTTCTTCCCTATTTTGAGATTTATGATTCACCAAGGTAGTCTTTCATTTGAAGAAGTCTAGTGCAATCAGTTGTTGCCTGAATAACCTTTTTGAAAACCATCAAATAATTCTCTTGTTGCCTAAAACTCTTGGTGGTCTTAATGTTACATGCTTATTTTCCAAGTGTAATGTATATAGAAGGGCTCTGTGTAGCTGTAGTTCCTTATTCAAGGAAATATCAGCAGAAAATACTTCCAGCACACACCAGTTCTCGTCATGTCAGCAGACACTGGGTGCAAATGTTTGTAAGGGAAGGAGGTCCTTTTAGCCTGTGGGAATTGTTCCAGCATTGACAAGCAGAAATCTGGGTAGACAGCGATAGTTATGAACTTAGTTGACCAAGCATGCCAAAGAAACCTGTTCTGAAAAGGCTTGCCATTCCAGTGAGTACTGAATTTGTATGTCTGACCTGCATATGTTGAGGCTGTAATTTAAGCAGTGGCTTTGCGAGTGTGGAAAATCTTGGTGCCTTTTTGCTTCTAGCGTGTCAGTGATTGTTAATTAGGTCGGTAGAAGAAATACAGGTCCAGCCCCTACTCTTAAAATTAATGTTTGTTTCTATTCTTTGTCTATCCTCCCCATCATCTTTACCACACCCCAGCTGGAATTCTTGGGGACCTCTCCCTTATGTATCTCTGGTGTCTGCCTATTCACTGGGTCAGGGGGTGGGGGATTGTTTCTGTGCCAGGAGCCACATTGAAAATTAGTACAAGCTCTGAGTGCCACATAGAGGTTGGGAGAGGAAGTGCTTAACGGCTGTATTTAAGAAAAGGAGGGCCCAGATCATAGATCTGGGCCATGGATCTGTCCCCTACACTTGTGTGCAGGCCCTCCTCTTTGCTCCATTATCCTGAGCTCAGTTTTTCAGAGCTTGGGGGTAGAAACTGGGTCCAGATCTAGGCACTGGAAAGGGGCTACATAAAAACTTGCCGAGGGCCATGTTTGACCCGGTTCCTCACCCCTGCTCTGGTCCTTTTTAGGCCAGACCTAATTTCTCTCGCACTTTTGAGCCTGTGAAACAAACTCGTATGGGGGGGTGGGGGTTAGATGTTCACCCCCACTACCGGACATTGGCCAGGCACCATTGGAATCGGTGGATGCTGGGGAACTCGTGCATGCTTGGAGACCCAGACTTGTAAAACCTCGATATATGTTCTCTTGCTAATCAAAGATGCTGGTGTTTCATAGGTTGTGCTGGCTAAGACTTGATTAAATTTGGTCCAATAAAAGATATAATTCAAACTACTTTGTGTCCATCTCTATCCTCTTAAAGAGCACTGTATGTTTTATAATTGCAATGGTTCCAGTGTGTTTTCGTCAAAAAGGCAATCCAGTCAGAGAAAAAACGTTTCTCTGGCAGGGAGGGATATGTTTGTAATTCTATAAAATTTCCAAAGCTGGGTACAGTACTTTCAAGAAACAAAAAACAAAAGTTAGGTAACCCAGGGTTATGACATAAGCCTACTCTTTGAATGCAAAGTGACTAATCCGTATTTTTTAATCATGTGACTTTCATTTCCTTTTGGGCACTTTAACTTTTGCTTATTCCTAGATTAGCTTAATATCTCACTGCAGTGTAAAATGTCAGGTGGCTGCAAAATTTGGTTACTGAGAGATGCTTTTGTTTAATCAAAGACCAAGCATTATACAGGTATGGTATCCTTAAAACATTTAAATATCAGAAAGCTGAGGGTTTTTTGGTATGGTGGAAGGAATTTTTGATGTCATGGGCGGGATGTGTTTCCCCTGCTATTGGTAACCTAGTAGTCTCTCTTCAGATAGGAAAGATTACACGTTTACCAGCTCTTGTAAAGAGTTTACTTCCTCCTTTTAAGTTTTTATTCTAGGTATTGCTTGCTTTTCATATTTGTCTGTAAAATATATATACCAGTGTGCAGAATTACTTGAAAGCATTAACATATTCCAGTATAGTACTGAAAAGAGCACTTCCTTGCTACTGTGTGGGAGACCTTCAGGGGCCTCTTGGAACAGTGAGCAAAGCTATTTCATGGTCAAGCATAGGCATCTGGCCTTGCAATGTGAGCACATTATAGGTGACAAACACTATTAAAGGTCATTCAGAAGATAACTTCTGACATGCCTTTCTTATCTTTCATACTGTGTTGTGTGCTTATATCCCTCTGAACTAAAAGCTTGCTGAGCTGTGTATTGAGTGCCTGTTGTGTGCTGTCAGTGCTGCTGTCCCTTTAATATTTAGATCAAAGGCACTTTTAAAACTTGCTCTCTTTATATAAAAAAGAGACAAAAGTCATATATAATACAGCCCCTCCCAAGAGCCACCCTGAAAATTAGTACCAGCACCGAGGACTGCAAAGAAGTTGGAGGTAGAGGGTATTTAAGGAGTGCTGTAGCAGAGTGGCAACTAGCTGGGTTACTGGCCATTTACTTTACAAATTTTTGCCCCACCCCTCCTGCCAAAACAGCTCGGGGCGGCTAAGAAGTATAAAAGATAAAAGTACAATATAAATATAATAAATACAAATCTATATATAAAAACATAAAACAATACAGTCCACCACAGGAGATGTCAAAGAATAAACAACCCCCCACCCTACCCATCTCCCTCACCGAAAGCCTGGTAGAACAGTCAGGTCTTACATTGTCGGTGAAAGGAAGTGAGATCCAGGGACACCACTGGAAGGGACTTCTGCAGCCTAGGTGCAGCAACCAAGAACGCCCTTTCCATAGTCACCCTCCAGAGCCACTTCTTCAAGAAAGGCGATCCCAGCAGACTACAGGGGTTGATCCAGAGGGTGAGGCGGTCCTGGAGATAGGTGGGGCCCAGGCCATATAGGGCTTTATAGGTAAGCACCAACACCTTGAGTCGGGCCCGGAAGACAATTGGCAGCCAGTGCAGAGTTTGGAACACTGGTGTAATGTGCTCACGGCAACCCATTCCCGTTAGGAGGCGGGTCATTGCATTCTGCACCAGCTGCAGTCTCCGAACTGTCACCATGGGTAGCCCCACGGAGAGCACGTCACAATAGTCTAGTCTTGAGGTGGTAAAAGCATGGGTGATAATGGCCAGGTTAGAGTCTGAGACAAACAGCTGAATCTGCCGCACCATATGTAATTGGCGAAATGCACTCCTTGCCACAGCCCCCACCTGGAGATCCAAGATTGGCACCTGCATAGGGTAGTATTGGTGCTATAGTAATCGTGGACGGCCCTGCAGCTGGTGCTACAGAGGTGTGCAGTGGCTACCCTAAGAAAGGAGCACGCTCCCTGCCAATTTAAGTGGGACCATCAGAGCATGCTCCTTGTATAAACAGGAGAAACCTGCCCTCAGGGGGAACTGTTGAAGCAGTAAGAGCTAGGGAAGAAAGCTCCCCAGGCAGAACAGGAGAAAAGCTGTCTGGACTCCAAACCTTGGATCCTGGACCTACAAGTCACAGAAGACTTAGCTGGGGTCAAGCCTTGGTTTATTCGAAGAGTGTTGGGAGTTATTTATGCCCTGTAGCCTAAGTGCTGTGGACAGTGACTGAGAGCCCTGAGAGAGAGTAAAATGCCCTGCAATACTGGATGTTTGGGACTGGCTGAAAAGGGAAGTTTAAGAGGCCAGTATTCCAAACCCTAATCTTGATGATGAACTGTGGTAAGGGCCCTGGCTAATTCCCAACTTGCAGGTGCAATCCTCCAGGAAGGATTGCATGTCCTGCCACAAGTGCTGTCGGGAAGAAGAGAGTTTAGCTCATGGATCTCTCTCCATGTGTGCATGCCTGCATCTCTGTTCCCTTGCCCTGAACTCAGCCTTTCAGTGCTTGGGAGGTTGAAACTGGGGACCAATCCAAGAACTGGAGAACTGCCAATTTAAAAACTAGCCATGGGCTGTATTCAGCACTTGGGCCTGCAGTTCCTCACCCTAGAACTACAGCATATGGCTGTGTGTACTGAAATTGACAATAGGTTAGTTTTGTCACTTTGCAAAGTCTATAATTTTGACCTTCCAACTGCTATAGCTGCTGGCTTCAGATTTTCAGGTGGCATTGTGCACTGTAAATCAAAGTTAGTCTCAAGTGATCTTTCTTACTAGAGTAGTCTTCAATGTAATTTTTTGTTCCTTGAAAACGATACACTGAATAGACTGAGAGATTGTTTTTTCCTTGGTTTGGGTAATGTTCTTGAGTTTTTAAAAAGTGCTGATGAATAGCACATCTTTGCTTCTCTAGAGTGCCTGCCATGACTGTGTGACTGTCATGTGGTGACAAGAAGCTCTTGAGAAATCTTGGTATTACAGAATCCTTGTTCTTTATTGTTTATGCTGTGTCTTCTCTCTGAATTAGTGATTATATTGCACTACTCATGGTAAAATCATTTTAGATTTTCCCACACCTCTGTTTCTATATTTTCTCAAAGTTATTTGGATTTTGCATTCTACAAATAAGCTTCTGATTTAACACTCTTGGATGAGTGTACAGTTAGCAACAGTTCCTGTCACAAAACTGCAAGCTCGTCATAAATGTTTTCTCACAGTAGATGCTTTTATCGATGCACGTTAAAATCTAATTTTCTGGCTTTGTGCTGTATGATTTTCTACTAGTTGGCTTTTGCTGTGGTGGGCTCCTCCAGTGTGGCACTTCCCTTCCAGATATTCATCTTAGCTCTTCCCTTCTCACCTTAAAGTGCCCAAGGACTTTTTAAAAAAAAAAAATTCCAGGTGCCTTTAGGGGACCCACTACTGAATTTTATTTCTTCCTCTTTTACCCTTTTCCTTTTAAAGTTGTCGTTAAATGGACTGGCAATAAATAAAATTACTGTTAAACTGTAAATTAAAAAATAATTGTAGGTACAAAAATCTATCTGGGCAGTCACAGTTATAAACATGGCAGTTCTCGTGCAGTCTTTTTGGTCTCTTATTTGATCTTAATTATGCACTTAACGGATAGTATCTCTCATTCTAGGTGTTCTCACAATCATGTGTTTGGTATGGGGAGTGTGCAATAGCTTCTGGAGATAAAAGGTACAACTGTGAATATAATGGACCACCAGTGTCATTACCAAAGCAGGGCTATGATATTGTGCAGGTACGTTTCTTCTTGGATGCTTCATCATTAGCTGGAAATAAACAATAGGTAGGACTGAAGCAGGACTGGGGTAGGGAAATAGGACCTAATAGAACTTTTCTGCAAAAATTGGTCCCGAGTCTGAAAGGTATGAAATTACTGCATATAGTACAGAATTGAATCTTTGTGCTGAGCAGTGACACACCTAATAGAATACACTTATTGCATTTGTCTTAAAATGTTGTTGTGCATGCTGAAATGTGTTGTTGCTAGTTAATCTTTGGATCCTGCTCGCTCTTTATGTAAAACTAAAACTTATAAATTGCTATAACAAATTATGAAATTAGTGTGTTTTAGCAGAGATCAGTAGAATCTGTTTTGAGATTATCAAAATTATAGATTACCTTTATAAAGGGCTTAGACTGGGGACATAAGCGCATCACTGTCTACAGCTCTAGATAAGCCAGTGCAGCTTTCAAGAAGCCATAATCTCCTTTAGGCAAGAAGTCAATTTTCCGATAATCCATAATGAGTTAAATTATGGTTCTTGCAGTATCATGGCAGATGCTTGCATTAAAGATAATTTTAAGACTGATTACATGTTATAGAAGTCAAATTATTAATTTTTCCTCAGAGCAATTAGAAGCTTCCAAGTAATCCTATCTTTCTCTACTTTATTGTAACTGGACTTTTCACATTATCCTTTCTTTAAGGAACTCTGTCCAGGCTTCTTCTTCAATAATGTTAGCTTGTGTTGTGATGTTCAGCAACTTCAGACTTTGAAAAACAACTTGGAGCTGCCTTTGCAGTTCCTTTCCAGGTATGTGGAAAACTGCCTTGAAATGATGTTTTCTATTTATTATTTGTTGTTTTGTTTATCTATTACGTGCACTTGTAGCCCGCTCCTTCCTGCACAACGGCAGCTCGGGGCGGCATACAACACAATTTAAAAACAAACTAAAACATTACAAAATATAAAATGGACATGATAGTTTCAAGAGTAAAAAAAAACCCTCCCCAAAGGCCCCCGCCAGCAACGGTCCTAATGTCTCCTGGCTGGCCTTCACCAGCCAGGATGGGCATGGATCTAATTCACAACAGGTGGCCTGGACTGTCCCAAGAACCTCCACCGCGTCAGCGGGCGATACCCACTGAAACTAATCCCACAACCACCGACAGGGCGGGGCGTCCTGTACCTCTGCTTCATCCACTGTCATTAATGCAGCATTGAGGTCGTGGTGAATCTGAGCGATTTTATCTGCAAAAAAGTCAGGAAAGATGTCACAGCAGGCACTGGAAACTTCAGTTCCAGGTGAAGAGAGGTCAGACTGACCAGCCTCCGCACCACCCGGAAGAGCTCCACTGGACGTGACTTCGCAGACGCAATAAGGGCAACAAAACTCCTTCTTTGCTGCCTGTATTGCAACAGCATAAGCTCTTAAACTGGCTTTATGCTGCAGTCGGTCAATTTCAGCATGAGTTCGACGCCATCGTCACTCCAACTGCCGTCCAGCCTGCTTCATTCGGTGGAGGTCCTCTGTGAACCACGACGACCCCTGTCGTCGGCTTTCTGGAAGCGGACGCTTGGGAGCCGTTCAGTCGATAGCCCCAGCCAACAAGCTGTCTCAGAAGGCAGTGAGGTCATCGAGTGAACAATTCTCAAGATCAGAAGGAATTTCCCCATGAGCATTCCGGAACCTCTCTGGTTCCATAAGTCTCCGTGGGCGGACCCCAACAAATTGGTCCAACACCTTTCCGGGGGCAGACGTGGCAAGAGACTGGACCAGAGGAGGTAATGATCCGTCCATGACGGGTAAAACCATTACATCCCCTGCCTCAAGGCCGGTGCAGAACATCAGGTCAAGGGTGTGCCCCCCTTCATGTGTCGGGCTCTTAATCCTCTGAGACAGTCGGTGCTTAAAAGCATTCTTTGAATGCACTGCCCATGTGCATGAATGAGCTACTATGAGGTAGGGGAAAATTGGCACTACTGTTGATATTGGTGTTGATTCAGCAGGCAGCTTGTCCAGAGAAGGCATCATGGGAGAGACTTCTGTTTGGTGGGGCTCCACCACTGGATTTTTTTCTATGTTTGGCTCCACTCAAAAGAATTTTTCAGATTTGTTTTTCTTTTTTCTTTCACCCACTGTTTAATTCCAGGGCCCAGCCTCTGGAACACTTTGTCCTGCTATCAAAGTGCCTTGTGTTGTAGCAAGCAATTACCTGAGTCAGCAGTGAAGTAGCTCTTAATAATAAGAGACATTTTACAGTGACTGAGAAGTTACCTAGATTCTGGAGTTTAATGGAGGAACACCTTAACATGGTTTCTGAGTTTTGGTCACTTTCTACCCGATCGCTAACTCCCAAGGCTAGCAAAGAGTTGTATCTTCTTCCAAGAGTGAAATGTGTTCTAGAAAAATCTATGTAACTGATAGATGCAGAAGTTACGCTTAAATCTAGAAACTTGGAAATAGTTTTTGACTACTATGAAATAAACTACTCTTAATTTGAACTGTTTGCAATTTCATCATAGAAAATGTTTACCTTTCCTGATAAAATATTCCCTGTGTACATGCAGGTATTTGGCTACATATCATACTAGCGTTCTTTCTTTTTTTCCAGGTGTCCATCATGTTTTTATAACTTAATTAACCTTTTCTGTGAGCTGACCTGTAGTCCTCGTCAGTCTGAATTTTTGAATGTTACACAAACCGAGCCTTATTATGATCCAGCTGAAAAAAAGAACAAAACCAGCATCACGGCGTTGCAGTATTACATTGGGGAGAGTTTTGCTAATGGTAAGCAAATACAATTGTGACATGTAAAATGTGAACTGCCTTTCCCTGTGTGTGCCCGTATTCCTTGTCCATCTTCAATTGTAAGACCATTGGGCAGGGGCCTGTGTCTAATAACACTATAAATGCTTGTTGTTGATGATTATAATAATACTAATAAACGTGGGGTTTGTGTTTTACATACATCTGCATTTTGTCTAAATATTATTCTGATTATTAATAAGCATTTATATAGTGCAAGCAATGTACCTGGCACTTTACAATTGTAAGAAAGAGACGCGGTCCCCGCTCCAGCAGGCTTACAATCTAAGAGAACCAAGGGGTGGGGTGGGGGAACGAAGGAAGAGACAAGGATGCATATGTGAACTTGTGAGGTCTCAGGTGCGCATACTTAGCTTAGTTACAAAGGTGTAGTTACGCATTTAATGTTACACAAGATATGATGATTCAGGATAAGGGGGCAAGGGGAACAAGGAGCCAGGGAAAGCTTGACGGAAGACGTGGGTTTTGAGGAGGGATTTGGAGGGAGGAAGCAGAGCTATTGTGCTCAGGGAGGGAGTTCCAGGCATGGGGGGGCTGCTAGGGGAAAGGGGCGGATGCATTTTGAGGACCAGGGGAGCCATGAGTAGGTGAGGGGTGGTGGCAGAGGAGGAGCAGAGCTCCTGGACAGGAGTGTAGTGGGAAATGAGTGCTGAGAGGGGAGAGCAAGGCCATAAAGAACATTGTAGGTAAAAACCAGGAGTTCGGCAGAATGCGTTCAGAAAGAGGGAGCCAGTGGAGAGAGGAGAGGAGGGGCTGTACGTGGTCAGAGCGGCAGGCAAGGTGGATAACCTTGGCAGTAGAGTTGTGGATAGAAATGAGAGGAGCAAGGCGAGAGTGCCGAAGACCAATGAGAAGGCGGTTGCAATATTCTACCCTTACTAACTACAACTTTATTTCAGTAAAGGTACTAGGAGATGGGAAGGAAGGTCCTTGTCTTGATCTTGCATTAATGTTGGGATCTTTTTATGTAGATCCATGTCAAGGCTGAGCTCCTTGAGTGATGAACCCATTAGAAATATGGGTTAAAATTACAAGATGAAAACTCCAAAGGATTAATGCAAATTACAATGTACTAAGTCTATTAGTATTACTGTACAAGTCATTGGTAAATAAGTTTTGGATTAATATCTTGATAACTGTGTACGCTATCTGTGTACATTTGATAATTGTGTACACTATCTACTCTGTAACTACAAATGAGTTAATGTGTTTGCAGTTCATGGTGTGAGCTGCCAATGCTTCCATCATAATCTTTAGATTTATGTGCTACCCAATCCATGAGGGCTATGGGTAGTTTACAACATATTAATAAAATGCAAGTATAAACACAAATAGAATCCCCCTTTCCTGCTTCTCATATCCCCAACCTACTCCCCTGTCTCTCACCCAGGAGACCCCGTGTGAAAGCCTGTACCCACCCCTTGCAGAGGGGCTGTGACTGTCTCTTAAACCCTCCACACTCCCACCCACCCCAATAACAATCCACATTAATACATAAGCTAAAACCTTACAAAAAGCCCCCCTGTTCCCTCGCTTGGCGCTGCCCTTTGGTGCTGCCATGCAGGCCAACCTGGCTTATAAAGGCCTGGGAGCTGAAAGGGTCCTTCAGGGTAGCGAAGCATCCGTTTCAGTGCCAGGGCTGGGGTGCACTCCTCCTCCTCTGCTAGAAGCCAAGCTTTGAAGGGACCCAATAATGTTGACAGCTCCCCTCCCTCCCGAAGAGTTTTAGCCTAGTAAAAAGCGGAATTTAAACAGTCTAATTGTGGACAACCTTTGATACTCCAGAGAAGAAGGAAGGCGCAGAGATTGGGGTACTGAACTAGGATTTGGGAGCCATGAGTTGAATTCTTGCTGCAAGTAACTTAATCTTTGTGCTTCAGTTCTCCATGTGTATCCCTAGAAGTCATCCATTAGGTAGAAGGGCTGATTTAGGAGGAGTTAATCAACAACCAATTCTTAAGATCAGCTGTGCCAAAAACCTTTTGAAATCTGTAGGCAATGAGCTTGGACTTGCTATTTCCAGACACACCAATATGCTGAATTAGCTTAGAAAATTGGATTGTTACACCTTTAATATTGCACACATTTCACTGTTCTCCTTTACATCACTTTTCTAGCTATGTATAATGCCTGCAAAGATGTGGAGGCTCCATCCAGTAATATTAAAGCTTTGGGCCTGCTATGTGGGAAAGATGCTAAAGACTGCAATGCTACCAACTGGATTGAGTATATGTTTAGTAAGGATAACGGACAGACTCCTTTTAATATCCTCCCTATATTTTCAGGTATGTAATAGGTCTGTTCTCTTAAGACACATCCATGGGTAAAAACAAACAGGTGGCCGGCAGGACCATTCCCCAGGCCGCCCTGGGATGAAAATGATGGGCAATACGGCCCGAGTAAGGTTGGGGAACTGACCTGATGTGATCGTGACGCCGTCCCACCAGCCGCTTGGCTCAGGAGCACAACAGATGTGCGTGTGGCCCTGCTTGCACAGTGCCCCAGCCCCCGCCAGGACAGGCAGTCAATGAGGCACAGCCATGGTGGTCCCTGGACTAGGTTGGCCAGGCCACATCAGACGTGCTAACTCACTGTGGCCTGGTCAGGTGGGCCTTAGCTTAGACTGTGACCTCAGATTTTTTGAGGTCATAGCCTGGGATAGCTGTTAACATGGCCCTGGGCAATCCCAGGCCAACATCTGGTGATGTGTGTATACACGTGCTGTTGGGCCTCGGGCCAAAGCAGGCCACAGTGGGCCAAAATCACATCTGTTTTAATCCCATGTCTAAATCCTATGCGTTTATGCTGCACTCATTTCTGTGATAGTATTGACTAGTAAGCGAAAGCAGTAATACAAGAAAAATAAAGTAAGAGAAGGTTACATAAACTACACTGTTGCTGAAGACCTCTTGAAATGTCCTTGGTAGCCATTGTTTCTGAATGTCAATATGGTCTTTTGAAACCTGAAACAACCTAACAAGTACGTTAGAATTGCACGTCATACCTAGGGATTTCATAATCAAGATATAGAATAAGGCCATACAAGACAGTAACTCGCATTGGGCAACCGTACCCCACATTAGCCTGTGGTGCAGCCGGCAGCCACTAGAGGTTTGCCCATTTTTGCCCTGGGGTGGGCAGCTAGCTGCTTTGTGTCCGGGCTCATGAAATGGCATCTGAACTCGGTAGAGGGACAAGAGTAAGATGAGCAGGCATATGAACTCGGTAGAGGGACAAGAGTAAGATGAGCAGGGACACAGAAGTGGTGTCTGCTAAAAGAGCAGCTAGCTGCCTTACCCAATGCATCCGCAAGAGAAGGCCGCTGATGCATTGTGAGCTACTTGTGCCCTACCTGGACCAATGTCTAGTAATGGGCCACCTGACATTGGCAATCGGGTCACCGGACATTGTCAATCCTGTGCAGCCCTGCTCCATGGCGAGGTCTGCCAGCACCATAGTGCCGTGGGTGTAGTTTTCCATTCCTGCGTGTCTACGTCTCAACAGGGGACAGGCTGGGGGATGGGTAGGTGGGGCAGGACCAGGCGCCTGCCTATGACGATGGCTCCTCAGCCTGCCCTGGGGCATGATGAGGCTTGTGATAGCGGCCCACCCGCCTGGTTTCCTTGGGAAGGGGGAGCAGATAGTTTGACCTACTCTCCCCGTCAGTCCAAAGTGTGCCATCTGCATTCGCCCTGCTTGTGGCAGGCAGGGGATCCAGCTGGCCCTGTCTTGTGTGGCTTTACCCATAGTAACTGGCTGCTATCTTGAAGAAATTAAATTCTGTTCAATATCTCATCTGTTTTTTAAAGAGTTGGCATTTTAAAATATTTGTCTAACTTATCAGAAATATTTTGCATGTACATGAATAGTATTTTCCTACCACTTTTTCTGACCCAAAAACTTTCCTTGCTCTCAAAGATCATAAATTTATGTGCTGTAAAATGCTTTTATTAAAAAAAAAAAGTGTTCTGGTGATAAAGTGGGACTTACACAAAAACAACACAACTTAAGTAGGCTTAGTTTTGTGATCCGTTTCTAAGGTGATTAAAAAAACATCTTAGGGTAGTACTAGAATCTGACCGACATCTCATTTAAAAATACACAAAAACATAAATCTAATTTTTATGTTCTTAGACTCTTCTTTCCAGGGGATGATTCCTATGAACAATGCTACCAAGGGCTGTAATGAATCTACGGATGATGTAACAGGACCATGCAGCTGTCAGGACTGTTCCCTGGTCTGTGGCCCCAAACCCCAACCACCTCGACCTCCTGCACCTTGGCTGTTGCTGGGTTTGGATGCTATGTATGTCATTATGTGGATCTCCTACATGGGATTTTTACTTGTGTTTTTTGGAGTCGTTTTTGGAGTCTGGTGTTACAGGTAAACTGAGAATTTTTAGTGCTCAACACTGATGAAAATGGATATGCTAATGTTTATAAGTAATCATAGTTGCAGAGATGACGTTTTGTAGAGTATGTGTATGGTTTTTGTGGTGTTCCCAATTGTAAGTGGTGGTGACAAAGTAGTTCAGATGAGATCTTATTGGACCAACTTCTGTGGGTGAGAGTATGCAAGCTTTTGGGCCTCGGGGCCTTTCCTCAGGCATGTGACACGTCAGAACTTCTGTTTTGGTTTTGAAAATGTATCCATGCTGCCATTAAAAAAACAAAACAAAGGAGAGATGCTTTTTCTTCACTTATAAAGTGTATGACAAGCTTGTTTTACTGCTCAGTTTAAGATTGTTGGGGAAACGTTGGTGTAGATGAAGTTTTTGGTGAGCTGTAATGCATTCTCAGTGGGCTGTGCCAGCATAGAATCCTACTGAAGTGAATGAGGCTTATACTTGGAGAACACTGGGAAGATTTGAACCTCTGTTTAACTTCAGCTGTAGCATTTGCTGCCAAACTGTACATTTACAGGCACAATAGTAGCTAAACAATGACTGTCCTGTGACACAGAGTCATGAGATGGCTTCAACCCTTATGCTTTTAAAAAAAACAACAACCAAAAACCAAGGATTGGGATGGGGAGAATATGTAATATCTGTTGAACTGGCATTATTCATAGCATGCCTACTAAGTAGTATCTCACAGAAACCTTCTCTGCATCAAGAATTGCACCATTGTGTCATGCATTGGTTCAATGAAGCCATTGTAGCGTTGTACAGTTTAGCTGCACTAGTCATCCCAGCCCCTGTCAAACCTCTTCAGTATGTCCCACAACACTCTAGGATGGGTATGTGGGAGTAACAATCTACAATACACTGAAGTTGTAGTAGCCCAAACATTTGAAAGGAGAAAAGAAGGGATATTGCACAGAATTACAAGTCCATTTGCAGTTATGAGAACTGTGGGAGCAGTAAGAAGCTGCAGCACTTTTACTAGTATTGCAGAGAGCTTGAGTGTGACTTGACAGCAGTGTATGGGTAAAATTGCATTTGTATTGCTTGCGCACCAGTTAGAATAACTCTCATAAATAGACACAATGAATATTAACAAACCTCTCTTGTACCTAAAACACCAAAATGGTCTGTTGTGAACTGTCATAGAGAGCATAGTGCACTTCATGTGCACTGACTTACAGAATTTTGAGTTGCTGCCTATTTGATGGCTATGAATGGTCTTTTTTTTTTTTTTTTTTTTTTTTTGATGGTTCTTCAGGACCATTGTCTCAGCTTTGTTGGTTATTGCTTTTTTTTTTTTTTTTTTTTTTGATGGTTCAGTGAGACAAGTAACTTGTTTCCCCAAATAGACAGTCTGGTCCAGTAAAAGGTAGCATCTGAACTACTGTGTCTTCATCTTGTCTGATACTGCAGCATACTGAGCTTTAGTTACATGCAAGTAAACCACCTCTTGAGTTAGCTGGGGAGGGGTAGGGACAGCGTACCATTAGGGGTTCTTTATTGTGGAATTCACTTAAGTTCTTGCTTCACCTGAGCCTAGATTAGTGTCCACGAGGACATGCTGCAAGACTTGCTTTGGATGAAAGTACTATTTTGGAAGATTATGGTTAGACATTGAGTTGCAGTGAAATATTTACAGAATTGGATCCAGACTAGGCAACAAACATGCAATTTAGTTTTTCCTTCTATTATAATGCTATAAAAATGAGATCTTATTTTTTGAAAATTACCCCATACTTGGTGAATAATCAGTGTTTATCTTTTGCAGAAAGAGGCATTTTGTTTCGGAGTACACGCCAATTGACAGCAACATAGCCTATTCTGTCAATTCTCGCCGGGATAGTGGTAGGTTTGGAATCACAAAAAAAAAATTAAACTTGCCCCTTACTAAGGTTGGCCATAAGACCATAAAAAGTATTAAAGCCTTAATCTTCTGTCCATAGGTTTGTACAGACTGTATGAGTGTCTGCATCTATCTTGTACCCTGGGGCCCAGTCTTTGTTAACTAGCTAGTAAACAGACTTTAGGAGCAGTATTTAAAGGTGACTCAAAGTCAATTGTTTTTTAACATGTCGAGCTGCTCACCATGGGTGGGCCCACTTGCCTGTAAATAGGGTCCTGCAACTCCAGCAGTGCAGCATTCACAGCCATATTTATGGAATATGGCACTTGTCATATTGCCTCTGGCAGCACAGAAATACAGCCTGAATGGGCAGTGCTGTGAGCTAACCAGTGGGTTGCTGAGTGAGTATTGCTGGTGGATATTCTGAGACCATGGTGCTTGCTTGTCAGCTGTCAAAGAGGAGCCAGCCTATGACACCTCTTGGAGAGATCCTGCTGGGATAATTGTGTGGTATTTTTTCTTTTAAGATACTAGATGTCCAAAACGATGAAATGGGGTGCTGGCAAATTTTACTTGCATTCAAACGTGCATAATTTACAGGATATATTTTGCTTAAATTTCTGCTCCCAGAACTCGAGCTCCATGGTGTGGCAGGGCACAAGCATTGGATGCCTGGCACTTTTAAGGTGCACCAGCCAGAGGAGAGCAGGGTGTATGTATAGAGGACTATGCCATGGGCAGGCTCTAAAGACAAGGGCAGGTGCATAGCTAGTTTGGGGAGAGAACCTGAAGTATAGGCTACTGAGAGAGTCTCTGAAATCTAAAAGACTCCTAGCTGAATGGAGCCAGCTGGGTTTTGCTGTTGCTAGACCAGTCCACGGACTGGCCTAAAAAAGCCTGAGTTAGGAGCTCAGTAGGGAGAACTGCCAAGGGAAAGGTAGGAGCTGGGAAGATTCTGCCTGAGAGGGGCTGAGCTAGCCCTTGGCCAGAAGGCTTCCCAGGAGCAAGGAAGGCTATACCTGGCCAGGAGGTGCTGTGCCTGGTCATCTCCCTTGGCCTGGATTCTTGGGGCATGATCCTGCAAGAACGTAACCCCAGGGAGTTGGCCTTGTTACACATGGCTGCTGAACTTTTTATATCTATAAAGGCAGAATGAGAAGAACCTGTTAGTTCAATCTGACGTTGGTGTGGTTAGCAGCACAGGAAGGTTCTGTTTGATGTGTGTCTTGGTTAGACGGGCACACCACCACATTGAGGTGGCTCCTACTTTTGGCAGCATGCATTTGCCTACCTCGGGTGACAGCAGATGACACTGCGGAGGATTGAAGCCATGCAAAGGCAGCTGGTGCGCACAGAGAAATATCTGTAGGGAGATGTGGCTTCAGTCACCGATGCCATGCACAGAACTGTACCTGCTGAGAGACTGGTCTGGGTGAAGGAGAAAAGCCCAGACTGGTGGGCGAACATGTTTTCCTCGTGGGGAGATGCTGAGGAATCTCCCCCCCCCCCCCCCCCCGAGGTTGGCATACGGTTCCTCCTGCCTCCTTTCATCCCCTGCTATTTTTCCTGTGCGTTCCCTATTGGCATTTGCAGATCTAGTTGACTGCAGGGCTGAACCTGTTTTTCCTATTGGCTTTCATAGGCTAGCTGGGTCTGGGAATTGCAATAGGAAGTGCAGAGTCACAGGTGTGCAGCTGACCACTCTGCAGCTGACCAGTACCTGACCTTTGTGTGTGGCTTTCCTATGGCATGTCTCTTTGCATCCAGGCTATTCCCTGCTGGGCTACTGTGTGCCTCTCACCGGACCCTCAAGTGCAAGGCCAGCGGCCTCCCCACCCCCTGTTTTCAGTGCATCTGCCACCCCACCCTTCCTTTCCAACCCCAGGCCCCAAAGCAGCTTATTGCTATGTCATACTGCCATTCTACACCACACACACCCCCAAAAAAATACTTCCCTCCTTTCCCAGAAGAAGCACAGAAACAATGGATTATGAAAAACTAAAGAACTTTATTAAAATAAAACTTACTTTTTCTGCTTGCTCCTTTTGGGGGCAGCTTAGCGCACTTGCTTGGGTGACAGGACTGGTGGCGATTGGGGCTGGGGGACAAGTTTCTGATCCTTCTCCCATGGATATGACTGTAGAAGATGGTTTTTAGGAGGCGTGTGTGAGTGATTGGTGGGGGGCAGAGGGGAGCATGAACTCACACCAGGAACTGTTTCCTGGTGTGAGTGCAGTGCAGACGGGGCTTGGGGGCTTTCCCTGGGGGGTTGGTTGCTGGGGGGTGGGGGGAGAAACAGGATGGGTGGGCAGAATCCACTTAAAGGGGCATAAGCTGCTGATGGGGGTTAGGAAATTGATCCTTCCCCTGAGCAACAATGCTTGTGGTTGCAGGAGCAACATGCTCGAACAGGGAATTCTGGGACTGAATGGATTAGGACAGGCTGCTTTGCTTCTGTGCCCACTTCTTGATCACACTGTCGGACTGGTAAAGCTGCTTCTGGAGGTGGGCCCAGTGCCTGTCCTCCTGCCGGAAGTCCTGGTGGCCTTTGGATGCAAAGGCCTTGCGTTCTGCTGCACTAGGTGCCTGTGCTCTCTGGCCATGTCATTAATGGTGTTGCATATCTCGTCAACCTGCCACATGGTTTTCCCAAGCAGCTCCCTTGCCATACCCCCCCTGTGTAGCCCATAAGTCCTGGTTCCGCTGGGTGCTTATGACTGGAGGTTCTGTCCATGCCCATTGCGCTGTCAGACCTGTAACAAGAAAAGCCATTAGTTCAGACCACCCCACCTGCCTTCCCATCCCAGTGTTTCATGTGCCTGTCCATCCAAAGGGAAGTGGGAATGAGTACCTAGCCTATGATGCTGCTGGGCTGTTAGCTGCAGCGGGATCCTAGAGCCATGCAATTCTCCCATGATCACTGTAGATGAGTGAAAAATATAAGAAATCCAGCACCACCATTTGTGCCATTGTCCCTCTTCTTCCCCTCCTCCCCCCCGCCCCCAACCTCCCTAGCCGCCTTCGTGTCTTCCCACCTAACAGTCCGCGTGCCTGCCATGGTGCCTCGCCACCCACTTCCCATTCCTACCCATCCTGTGGAACTGTTTCCTGGTAATTTTCCTGCTGCTGCTTTGTGCTTTCTTGGCCACCTGTCAACACAGTAAACAAAAACCACTTAGATAAGAAGCAGGAGCTTTTATCATGCAGCTGTGTAACACCACCACCACCCCGCCCCCTCCCAGTTGCATTAACTTACTGTTCTCAGTGAACCTCAGGTGGCTCCTTGAACAAGGGTTGGTGCCCAACGGGATACATGATGAGAATCAGTGTCCACGTCCATGTTGATCTGTGATGGCTCTGGGGCAGGGACAGGCATGAAGGGATATCAATCACCAGTCACAGCTTCTGTGGGGGGAGCAAGCGTGGTTGCGGTGGGAATGGGCAGCGAGGGAGCCATATCCACCCACTTCTGGCCCTTTGCAAAGGCACAGCCATGCAGGCGGGATGCAACAATGGCTACAATCCTGCAGAGGAACCAGTCAGGAGGCTCCTAATAAGGCAATGTCTGCCTCCTACTGCCGAAGGCAAAGTTGTTGTCCCGGATCTCTCTGTAACTGCGCCTGAAGTCCTTGGCTCGCTGCCAGCACTGGTTCATGTCCCAGGTGTATCCCTGCTGTGCCATTTGGACCAAGATTTTTTGGAACACCGCCTCGTTCCTGTAGCACTTCAGTAGAGCATATTGGACCTTTTGCTCCCTCAACCCCTATACAGTGATGAACGCCCTGGTCTCTTCCTTAGTCCGGGGAATGCAACATTAGCAGGCGGATCGGTAGGTGGAGAGCGACTGTGATTGTGTGGTCGTGGTAGCGGTGCTGGTTGTTGCCTGGCTGTTTGTTGGTTTGAGCAATCGTGGTAATCATCCGTAAGTCATTGCAGAGGATACAATGGTTCGGAAAGAGCAAGCAGTAGGATCGTACTGTCGACCAGGATGAGGTGGGAGAATGCGTGTTTGAAAATAGTGCAGTGCGTTTTTTAAGGCGGACACTGTGTATTCCAGTGAGAGGAGGAGAGAGGAGTTGGAAGTGATAGCTCTCTGGAGCGCTCGAGGCTTTTTCACCCGTGACTCTAGGTCTGCCAGCACTATACACAGAGGCTGCACGCAACCTAGTTGACAGGACACAGACGTGTAGTTGCACATTAGCTTGCATTGCCTGCCCTGCGTGCTCTAGGACCCCACCGTGGTGTGGGCTGCATGTTTGGTGGGTGGTAGCTTGTGCAGGTGAACATCTGATAAACAGGCAGGTGGACACCCACCTGGTGTGGGCTATCATCTCGTTTGTTAACAGCCATAAATTCATGCTAGGCTGTTATGGCACATTCAGCACAGTTCTTCAAATTGCAACAGACTTGACTAGACACCACATTCAGATTATTTATTATTTTAGCACCAACAATGTACCTGGTGTTGTACAATTAGAGACAGGTCCCTACCCCAACAGGTTTACAATCTAGGAAAGACAAGGTAGAGGGTAACCTAAGGAGAGACAGGTACGTTCATCAGGCTGAGATCTGGCAGGTGAATGTACTTAGTTTATTTATACAAGAGAAGAGATGCTGATTGAAAGGACAGCATCAGCTTGCCATCTGGGGGCGAGGCAAGTGTCTAGGGATGGTAGACTTTAGATTTGTACGCTGTTTTCAGACTTGGTTTTATCTACCCCACTTTTAGAAACCTAGTTTAGTTGGAATCCTTGTTAAGCAATCCATCTGTTCTTTTTGAGTTCCATTGTGTATCTAAGGGGTGCAGAACCTTTGGCTTAGAAGCCAAATGCGGCCTGTAGCTGGTTTTTATTTGATCCCTTTCCAGTTCCTGGTTCTGGTCCCTGAATCTAGTTTCTACCCCCAGGCACTGAAAGGCTGAGCTCCAGGTAAGAGACCAGAGATGTGGTCATGTTCGTGAGGATAGATGTATGATCTAGACCCTCCACTTCCTAAGCACACCCCTTAAGCACCTATGCCCCCAACTTCTATGTGGTCCTTGGAGCATGTACTAATTTTCAAAGTTGCCCCAAGAAGGGGATAGGTTCCCCGCTTCTGGTGTATCTTCATCAACCAGTGTAGAATAAATAAAAGTTCGCCGTAAATAACTTTAGTTGGGAATCTGACCTGTTCTAAGAAACCACTTACATTGTTGTTGGGATACTGCCTTTACTGTGTGGCGTTTTGACTTTTTTTTTTTTCCCCCTTGCAGGTAATGTTTCCTGGATTGAAAGACTTGGCGAGAGATTTGAGAATGGTTTAAGGATAACATTCACTTCGTGGGGGGCTTTCTGTGTTCGAAACCCAAGGCCTGTTGTTCTCTTCTCTCTGGTCTTTATTGCCATGTGTTGTTCAGGACTGATGTTCATCAAAGTAACCACAAACCCTGTGGATCTCTGGTCAGCCCCAAGCAGCCAAGCTCATAAAGAAAAAGAATACTTTGATACTCACTTTGGACCCTTCTTCCGTACTGAACAACTTATTATTCAAGCTCCAAATACCTCGGTTCACATCTACTCACCGTACCCATCAGGAGCCGATGTCCCATTTGGGCCTCCACTTGACAAAGAGATCCTACACCAGGTAGCACACATCTTCCAATAATGCAGCTGTGGGATAGCAATAGATACGAAGAGTTACTAGCTTGGAAGTTGTCTCTTGTTTCAGCTCTACATAGCGTAATATTGAAGCTGTTATGTGTTTACACACACTATAAAATTCCACCCTCCCACAACAGGTTTGGTTTTAGATATAATCTGCTGTCGGCAAAGAGAATCAGAGCTTATAATCGACCTAATAGCAAAGAGAATGTGGCTGCTGTGTTGATGCCAAAAGTAATAGGTTGAGATCAAGTGGTTCAGATGAGAACTTTTATTGGACCAGTTATTATTGGTGAGGGCATGCAAACTTTTGAGCCACACAGGACTCTTCTTCAGGTGAAAGTCGGAACTACATTTGAACAAATGCAAGGCAGGTGTATCTGCATGAAAAATGCTGTCAGGTGTTCGGTGGGGGAGAGGGTGGGTGAGGAGAGGGAATTGGTGCGGGGGAGAAGTGATATGTTTTTATAATGTTATGGTTTTATAAATCGTTGATTTGTGGTGTTGTGAGCCGCCCCAAGCTGCCTGTGGCAGGAGGGGTGGGATATTAAATCTTTTAATAAATTAAAAAAACACTGCAGAGGGTACCGGTGTAATAATTAAAATAACAAAGGGTGAAATCAAACCAGACGATAGCCCACGTTAGCCTTCACCAGGTGCATTCCCGCGTGCCCGTCTATTAGGTATCTACCATGGGGTCACACGGCAGAGTCCAGGGACATCCTAGGCCCACCATGCGGGCCGATCAGGGCTAATGGGCACCCATGTTAGCTGCATCTCATTAATTAGGTTTGCCTGCAGCCAAGCCCGCATCCAGGTCTGCCAGCACCATTAGGGTCAGGCCTAGTGTGCCCGGCCAGCTGAGAGATGGGCACACTAATGGCTTGCAGGGCGATTGCTAGTGCTGGGAGGAGTCTGGGCGCAGACCTATTGATCCCTCCCCAGAAACTCCAGGGCTTTGTGCTGCAACTGGCACTGTGCTGTGAGGCAGAGCGGGCACACGCACACGCGCGCACACAGTGCCTCAATTGTCCCCGGGAGCAGCCTCTGGCACCCCTTGCTTGTGCTCTCTTGTCGGCCCCCAGCTGAGAGGCAGCAGCGAGAGGGAGAGAGCTGTCAACTCTCAGCTGAGAGGCAGGGAGGAGTCTGGGCATGGAGCTACTGATTCCTCCCCAGGAATTCTGGGGCTTAGTGCCTAGACTGGCACTGGCTGCGAGATGGCAGGACGCACACCCCTTGCCAATTCCTGCCTCTGCCCTGGCTGGCCCAGCTCCTGCAGCAGCTGCACCTCCCAGGGAGCAGTCCATGACAACGCTGCCTGTGCTCTCATTGCCGGTGCCCAGCTGAGAGGTGGTGGCAAGAAGAGAGCGGTCGGCTCTCAGCTAACAGGTGCCCCGGAGAGGGGGATCGCTAGCACCACTGCGTGGAGGCTGCCACAGACATGTGAAATGTGGGCAGCAGGCTGCCCATTTACTACATTGGACATGCTGAACACATGAGCGGTGGGTGAGTAGTGGTGGCATGGACCGAACGTGAAATCCATTGGGCTATCGTCTTGTTTGATTTCACCCAAAGAAGCTATAAGACAATGTAAATGAGAAGAGTACGGTGGTTCACATTTTAAGAACAAGGTGGCTGTTCCGGAGAGTGAAAGGAATTGCTATAAGAGGAAGAGAGACAGTTAACAAAACATACAGTCCATTTCTCTGATGGAGTGCCTTGTTTGGTAAAGGCAGTCTTTAGCATGCATATCTTGCCACTAAAAACTGCTTTTACTAACAAGGGTGCCCCATCAGGGAAGTGGACTGTGTAATGGTTTTTTAAGATTGCTTTCATTCAACAGTCCTCTGTGGCTCGAAAGCTTGCACACCTTCACCAACAATAGTTGATGCAAGAAAAGATATCTGAACCACTTTATCCCCATCAGTAGCAAAGAGGCACTTGTGTCTTATTTAATTGATTGATGTGTATAGCTCACTTCACTTTGCATCCAAATAAGTTCTGTGCTTGAACCATGAAAGCCATGCTTTATCCCTTGCTATGTTCTTATAAACAAATATTCTGCACCCAGTGCCAACATGGTCATAGGCACTCATATGTCTTTAAATTATTTGACTGTACATGAAGAAGGAAAATGTTGGTGTGGGTTTTTTCCTTGGCTGAATGCCATTTGCTTCAGAAAACATTGCGTGAGCTTAAGATTTTGCTTGTTTTCAGGTGCTGGATTTGCAGAATGCTATTGAAAACCTGACTGCCACTTATAATAATGAAACTGTAATGTTGAAGGACATTTGTCTGGCTCCACTTGCCCCATACAACAACAACTGCACTATCCTAAGTTTGCTCAACTATTTCCAGAACAGTCATTCTGTTCTAGACCATTTTGTTGGAGATGAGTTCTTCGTCTATGCAGATTACCACACTCACCTATTGTATTGTGTCCGGTAAGCAAAGCAACTAAATGTAATCTTTTAAAATCCTTTTGTACCTATGGTCTTTAAAATTGCGTCTGTGGCATGCTGCATTAATTTTCTTACATGCTAGCTTCCTCTGAATTTTTAAATGTCTCATTTGATCTAGTGGGTGTGCATTTTTGGTGAGTACTCATTTTTCTTCTGCATTGCCTTATTTAGCAGAATTGCACTGGATGTTTCCATCCCAGTATTCCTTTGTATCATATTATCACATACTGGGAACAACTGAAGTGGTGGTTTCCACTGTGCCAGGAGCTGTACAAATTCATATTAAGGATTTGTTCACACCAGATGATGATGATGGAGCTAGTTGTGACTTTTCTCCAGATTTTCTGGGGTAACATTAGAATAGTCACAGGAGATGCTGACCATTATTGGAGGAGTTGAAGTGTGTGGTGACAACCTCCTGCTTGTCCTGGGGTAGTTTATCCATGGCAATTTCCAGTGTCTGATATGAACAAACCCCATGTTAACCTCAAGGAGCTTGCTGGTTAATTGAGGCTAAATGGAAGCAAAAAAAGGTTAAATGACTTGCCTGCAGTCATTTCTCAGTCCAGAACCATGTTGTCTGGACTGCTTTGTTCTGTAGTAATTGAGGCAGAACTAGAGATCTTATACAGAGCCTTGGAAACAAGTTATGCCACTTGGGGGTAGGTGGGACTTCTGTACATTCTGACTTTTCAAAGCAGCCACGATCTTCACATCTCCTTATTAGAGATCTTGGAATAGGAAACTGTTTCAGAGGCTTTACAACATACATTGTATACTAGGAAGGCAAATATTCCTATGTTTTATTTACAAAGTGTGACTTGTTGCTTAGTCACTTCAATACCCAAACAGCCTTTAAATTTTGCAACCAAACTTACTCAGTTCTGTTTCCCACCTTCAAGCACTGGATGACTTAATAGGCTTTTTAAAATGATGATTTTCAGGGCTCCAGCATCTTTGAATGATACGAGTCAGCTTCACGATCCCTGCTTGGGAACATTCGGTGGACCGGTCTTCCCATGGCTGGCGATGGGAGGCTATGACAGTAAGTGTAACGTATTTCATATGGACCTGGAAATACCGTTCAAGCTACTATGTTCCATGCCCCTTCAGTAAGAGAGAAGCTGTGTATTCGTTTGTAGGTGTTTGCATCTTGTATCTTTTCTGCTTGCCTTGTCTGCCCTCTCCTTGTGAGTATCTCTTATTTACTTATTAAAGTGCCACAAATGCTTGTGTTGTATAAATATATCCTACGGAGAGGATTTATGACTCCAAGGACACTCTCCTAGATCTGCCTGGGGGAGGACTGCAGGATCTGATACTTCATAAACGATTGTACTAATGGCATGTCACGTCTGTTTTCTTGATCCCTCAGTCAGGATTTTCTCTGGGTTATAGCACCAAGACTGCACTTGTGACTCTGGTAGATGATCTGCGCCGGGAACGGGGTTGTTCGACCCTGTTGATCTGGGGGTGTTCCTCGATGCACAGCTCCACCGGGATGTCCAGATGGAGGCTGTGGCGAGGAGCACTTTTCGTCAATTACATCTGGTGCGATGGCTTTGGCCATATGTCTCAGACTCTGACCTGGCCACCGTCAACCATGCTTCCATCACCTCTAGATTGGACTATTGTAACGTGCTCTACATGGGGAGATAGATTAGGGATACTGCTGATATACCGGGCACCCACCTGCATGGCAACTTCCCTATCCGCACTGACCAAGCTGGTGTCAGGGGTGGTCTTGCGGTCCCTGTGCTGACACCAGTCTTGGAGGGGGAGAGTGAGAGTTCATGGCAACCATGGGCCTGTCTCAGAGGATGGTGGACCCCACACATATTGGAGGACATACCCTAGACATGATGCTTTGCACCAGCCTTGAGGCAGGGGATCCATTAGTGGGGGAGGTGTCAGCAGGGCCCTTGTCATGGACGGATCATTATCTCCTCGGGGCTGGTATCCTGGCGCATGTCAGCCCCTGGGAGGGTGCAGAACCAGTTAGGATGGTTCGTCCCCGACGGCTTATGGAACCCAGAAATTTCCAGATTGCTCTAGGGATGTTTCCTCTCATCTCGATGGCCGCTCACTCAATGACCTCGTGACCATGTGGAATTCCATGTTGGAGGAGGCCATTGACTGGGTGGCTCCCAGCCATCCGCTCCCAAACCACCGACAACGCAGGTCCCCATGGTATACAAAGGAGCTGCAGTGGATGAAGTGCGAAGGGCAGCGGTTAGAGCGACGGTGGCATCACTCACGTGCTGACGATGATCAATTGTGGCATAGAGTTTGGTTGCATAACTATGCCGTGGCGGTTTGGGCAGCAAAGAAAGTTTCCTTCACTGGCCTCATTGCGTCTGCTAAGTCCCGCCCGGCAGAGCTTTTCCGGGTGGTGAGGGGGCTGGTCAGTCCAGCCTCCCTCCGCCTGGTTTTAAAGTCATCAAATGCCCGCTGTGATTTTTTGTGTGGACTTTTGTGCAGATACAATTGTTCAGATCCAGCACAGTTTTGACGCAACATTTTTAGCAGTGGGTGAGCCAGAGGCAGTAGAAGCCCTGACTTGTCCTGTTTTGTGGGATGAATTTCAGGATGTTGCCCTCAGATGTGGGGGATGCTCTGGGGACTGTTTGAGCCACTTACTGTGAATTAGATCCATGCCCATCCTGGCTGGTCAAGGCCAGCCGGGAGACATTACGGCTGCTGCTGGCGGGGATTGTCAACGTCTCCCTAGGGGAGGGCAGGGTGCCGGACTTCCTTAAGGAGGTGCTGGTGCGGCCCCTGCTCAAGAAACCATCTTTGGACATTGACACCCTGGCCAGCTATTGGCCAGTCTCTAACCTTCCCTTTTTAGGGAAGGCTATTGAACAGGTGGTGACCCGGCAGGTGCAGGAGCATCTGGGCCAGCTTAACTTTCTCGATCCCTCGCAATCTGGTTTTCGTCCTGGATATGGCATGGAGACTGCACTTGTGGCCTTGGTCAACGACCTCTCTCGTTAGTTGGACCCGGGTCGTTTGACCCTGTTGATCCTATTAGATCTCTCAGCTGCATTTGATACTGTTGACCGTGAGTTGTTGGTGATGTGACTGCGGGACCGGGCAGGGATTGGCAGGAATGTTCTTGAGTGGTTCCGCTCCTTCCTGGCTGGGAGAGTCCAGCATGTGGTCCTGGGTGATTCTTCATCTTCTCCCCTTGGTCTCGCATGTGGAGTCCCGCAGGGTTCTATCTTGTCCTCTCTCGTGTTCAATGTGTATATGCAGTCTTTTGGGGAGGCTGTTAGGGAGCTTGGCGTACGGTGTCATCAGTATGCTGATGACACCCAGCTTTATTTCTCCTTTTTAGCCGACTCAGGCCTGGCAGTCTCGATGCTTACCCGGTGCTTGGCAGCTGTGGGGGATTGGATAAGGGTGAGCCGTCTGAGGTTAAATCCTGACAAGACGGAGGTGATGGCCGGGGGAGTGGTGGTCCCCATCATTGATGGGGTCCGTCCTGCCCTGGTATCTGAGTTTCGGAGTCTGGGAGTGCTCCTAGACCCGCAGCTCCGCCTGTATGTCCAGGTGGCGACTGTGGCGAAAGGGGCATTTCACCAATTACATCTGGTGCTTTGGCCATATGTCTTGGACACTGAACTAGCCACAATCATCCATTCTTTTATTACCTCGAGACTGGACTACTGTAACGCACTCTACATAGGGCTACCCTTGGTGCTGGTTCGGAAACTGAAGCTGGTGCAGAACGCGGTGGCTCATCTCCTAACGGGGACGGGCCAACACGAGCATATTTACACCGGTGCTTTGCTCTCTGCACTGGCTGCTTATAGACTTTCGGGCCCAATTCAAGGTGTTGGTGTTGACCTTTAAAGCCCTGAACGGTCTGGGCCCCGCCTACCTGCGGGACCACCTCACCCTCCGGATCGGCCCCTCCTCGAGGTCCCCCAGGTTTCTCGGGTGTCGACGTCGTGGAGGGCATTCTCTGTGGCCACGCTGCGGCTGTCGAACTCCCCTGGGTGCTGGATCTGCCCCTGCAGTCGTCTGGGGGCGCCCTGCTTGAGGTCCCTTAAGTCTTTTGGGGGGCCACACAGGAGAGGGCGTTCTTGGTGGCTGCATTGTGGAACTCCTTACCGGTGGGGGGCTGACTGTCCCCAGGTCTCCCCTCTTTTCGAAGCTGTAAGACCTGGCTATTCTGCCAGGCATTTGGTGAGGGAGATGGGGGATGTACGTGGGGTGGTGTATTTTACCTCGTATATGTTTGTGAGCTGACCCAAGCTACCTGTGGCAGGAGGGGCGGGATAATAAATGTCTTACATAAATATAAATACCGGTGACCCCTTAAATAAATATAAATATCGGTGAACAGTTTAAAACTGGTCTGGTGAAAGAGTGTATTTTGCTATGAAAGTTCCCAGGATTTCATCTGCTGTAATAAAGCCAGGTTGTACACCCTCAAGTTTCAGTTTGTTTAAAACCTTTCACATTCAGCCAGAGTTGATAAATTTTGTGTTCTGATCAACTAAGAACATCAGAGAATGTTGTTGTTATAGCAATGAAAAATAATTTCATTTTATTTTTTGGTGGAGCCAATAGATATTTTAGAAGTAGTAGGAGAATAATATCACTTAAAAAATAAAATAATAATAAAAAAAAAATGTTGCCTTGAAAAGATTTTGGCTGTGGTGATCTTGTGTCCTTGCTGCTTAACATTTGCAGTGAGTGGTGGGCTAGAGTTCGGGGGACCTAGTTATATGATTAAAGGGTTCTCTTCTATTTCCTTAGATCAGGGTAAAACTCCAGTGTATTGAAGAACTGAATAAGAATGCTTGCTGTTCGTATAGTAGAAGCTAAGGATCAGTATGACTGACATGTTTAGATGCTCTTCAGTGCCATCTGTTCTAAATGCGTGGTATCGAATATTTAGTAGCTCACATGGTGCTGTTTGGATTCACTCCAGCATCCTTGGGCGTGCTTCAGATGTTCTCAGGATCTGAGCTGCACAATGGGTTCTGTGGGACATGGATAGGAGCAGCTTGAGAACAATGCTCCCTAGAAAATTTTACAATAGATGTATGTTCAGTTTTTTAAAAAATTTGTTTTCCCTCTATTTTCCCATCTTTTGTAGATGAAAACTACAATAATGCTACAGCCCTTGTGATTACCTTCCCTGTCAACAATTATTACAATGACACAGAAAAGCTGATGAAAGCTTTGGCCTGGGAAAAAGAGTGAGTTTCTTGTAATTGAGACTAGAGTGAGACGAATGCTTTCTGTCTTAGATTATCAGGGTTCACTAAGAAGAGAATGCTTTAAGGGGTAATTCGGAGTAGTGACAGTAATTCGGGATTAGCTTCCAGTGACTCTATATAAAAAATACTGTGTGGGTTTCCCTCCCCCCCCCCCCCCCCCCCCCCTGACCTTCAAACATGTTTATGCTGATGAGTTCCATATNCCCCCCTTACCTTCAAACATGTTTATGCTGATGAGTTCCATATTGGGCAAACTTCAGGTTTTAAATCATGTTCTTGTCAGTATGCCGATGCTGTGAGACAGTAAAGAAGTTCTTATTAAAAGTATTTAAATTCTTGTTGCAGGAATTATTCAACCTGGTTCAAACCATTGCAGTTTCTCAAATAGATTTTGCCTAAGATTTTACTGGTTCATTTTGTGATGACTTGCATCTTTTAGTTAATCTATTCAAACTAGTAGAGGTTATAAGCTTTAAGAAACATTATCCTTCACTTTTTCCTGCAGAGTAAAGTGGCTGCCTTGTTTTTAAGTAAATGGTCATTGCCAGCTTAAGGGACTAGGGTGTGGCTTCTACCAATATCTGTTCTGTATAAACTGCCATCAGAGGGGGGAAATATCAATATAAGCAAATTGTTGTTGAACGTTTGGGGGGTGGGGGGGAAGACTTGGAGTGAGAGGAGGGTAATGAACTTCTACCTGGTGGCCAATTACTTTGGACCATGAGCACCCATCAGTTACATCTGTTGGACTGAGAGAAGAAATAAAATATGGGTTATTGAACCTGTTAGGCAGTAACCCAAATTTTGGGGCATCTGTGACCACAGATGCATAGTGTATGAATAATTAAGGTAATGCTGAACACTCATTCCACAGCACTGCCAGTGATGTGCTGGAGAAGGTGGCAGGAGAAGTGTGTGGAACATTGAGGAAAGTGGTCTCCTCTTGTGTATGGTTTTGTGCAGAAGGGAATGGTGTGGTTCACTGACTGTTGATGCAGTGATTTCACTAAGTGATTTCATGACTTCAGGAAATGTTTTCAGATGATTTCCTACCAACTGTCAACCAAGGTTGGTCTGTTGCGGGTGTGTGTGTGTAAGGTGTTCTGAAAGATTATATTGTCTAAGAAGCTATCTCTTTATTTTTTCTAGGTTTATCAATTTTGTGAGAAACTATGACAACCCGAATTTAACAATTTCCTTCTCTACTGAACGGAGCATTGAAGATGAAATAAACCGGGAAAGCAAGGGTGATATCCGTACTGTTGTCATTAGCTATGCCATCATGTTTTTGTACATTTCTATAGCTTTGGGACAAATCAAAAGTGCTAGAAGATTCTTGGTATGTATTTTTCATGTTCAAAAGAGTATAATTATGCTATTTTATATTTGTGTTTGGCATAGCACCTCATATTTTAAATGAGTTGAAACATTGAACTTGAAAAGCCTTGATTTTGTTTCTCTGTTTTGATATTGTCAGCACTTTAAATTAGAATTGTTAGTAACATTTTCATTTACACTGCATTCCTAATTTCCTTAATTCTTGCCTTAGTCGTCTCAGTTAAGGGCCTCATGCTATCCCACAATTGCATCAATTTTCCAAACATTATCTTCGATATTATATGACAAGGTGTCGTAAGGCACCTCTGACAACTGGGACCATTTTATAATTTTAGTTTCATGTGAGGTGCAGTTCTTCCTTTTGTTTCAAGAAGATTAGTCCTAGATATTTATAAGGACTGTACTAGTATAATTAATATGACATATATACTATAGACCCACATTTTTGCATGAACGTAGTATTTTCTCAGAGGTTATAGTTGAAAGCTAAAGTTAATGTTGCTTTGTCATCTGTTTGCTAGGTGGATTCAAAAATTTCCCTGGGCATTGCAGGCATCCTGATCGTTTTGAGTTCGGTTGTGTGTTCTCTGGGTATCTTCAGCTATTTTGGAATCCCACTAACACTGATTGTTATTGAAGTAATTCCATTCTTGGTGCTAGCTGTTGGAGTAGACAACATCTTCATTATAGTTCAGACATTTCAGGTATTTTAGTGTGTGAATGTTTATGTAGTATAACAGTTCCTAATGCAGGGACTGAGACTCTGAGGTGCTGAATGCTTTCTGCCACCATGGGCAGAAATTTCAGTGGAAATTGAGGGTGCTCAGCATCTTGCATAATCGTCTCCTGAGAATCCTGCGCTGAGGGGGACATTTTAATGCTTAAAAATGCTCTACATATAAAAATTTGATTATAGTAGCAGCCTCTTTGGTGGGAAGCAGTTGTTTTGGGGGGACTTTAAGGTATGGCTGCATAGTGAAACAGTTTATGGCCTTGCAAAGATTGCTGCAAGATATTGTTGCAAACTTGACTCTTTTTAACCGTACCTTCCAAATATTTAATCGGTCAAAATTGGATTATAAACTCCAGGAGGGTAGGGGATAGTACCTCGTTTCTCTAGCACTGAGCATGAGAACAGGTCTTAATAAATATTTGATGCTGAACTAATTACATTTGACGTCTTTCCAGAACCATTGAAACAAGCTGGTGCTGCCCTTGGTGGTCTGCAGCAAATGTAAGGCATGAATTGCCATTTTACATCCCTCCAGTTCCTCTAGGTTACAGTTGAAACATGCTGGGAAGCAAACTAAGGGTGAAAACAAACAAGACGATAGCCCACACCAGGTGCATGTCCACCCACTCATCTATTAGGTTTTTGCCAGACGCTAGCTCCCACACACCACTTACAGTGAAGTTCAGGGACATTGTGGGCCCGCTGTCTGGGCAAATCCAGGCTAATGTGCACCCACGTGTCCTCGTCTTGTCTATTAGGTTGCATACAGCCTCATCCCATCCAGATCACCAGGAGTCATGAGCAAAACACGTCCAGTGCTCTGAGCGGTGAATGCTTCTTGTCCGTCTCTCTCTGCTCTCGTGTTCACTTGTGACTTAAAAGCCCAACATATGCCAAAAGAGCTGCCTGACTTGCCCAGGCAGAGACTGAAAACGACCCAGAAAGCCATGCCAGGAGGACATGGTGAATTCCAGCTCTGTGATCTGCTTTCCTAACCTGCCCCAGGTGCTGGCACAGGTAGGGGGCGAGGGGACAGGCTCAGCCACCCCAGCACTCAGTGCCCTCCTTCTCCTGCCTGAGCCCTGTTATCACTCAAAAATGTCTCCAGCCCGGCGTGAGCTGAGCAGAGAACCTGATGTGCTCTGTTCTGGCTGCCACTAGCACAGAGCTGACCCAGGTGGGCTCCCAGGTCCTCTCAGGCACGTGAGCCAACGGGACACTCGGAACAGTTGGGCTCCCAGGGATCTGCTCTGCTCCTCGGCTGGTAGTTGCAAAGCCCAGAGAAGATGCCGAGCCTTGAGCTGGGGCACTGCACTCCCCGTAGGCATCTCCGCCAGGTCCGTTATTGGAAGAGCATCTCCCCACCCCCAACTTGTTCTGTGCTGGGTGAGGAACCTAGCTTGGTCCAGAAGGGGGGATTCTTGGGGCACTGCCTTAGCCTCCTTCTCCTTCTTCCCGGCTCAGTACACCTGGTGTCAGGAACCCCAATCTTCTATCCCCCTCCCAGCTGTGTGGGGCCCCAGGGTGCTGCAAGCAGCCAGGCCATTCAGGCTTGACCCAAAATCCTTGCACCATCCCTCCTACCTGTACATCACTGTGAGCTAGAAACCAGTTAGTGACAACATGCAAAGACTGATTACTTTTGCTTTAAATTTTTTATTTCTCCTTCAGTGTTCACTATAGGCGCTCAAAGTATGCAGTTTGCTCCATAAACTCCAGCATTTTTATGTGCATAGAAGAAAATTACTTCCAACCACCAACTGCTGCTGGAAACATCTGCCTGGGTGTTGATTACATTGTCTAATAGCCATTAATACTAAATAGCCATTAGTAAGAGACTGCTTGGGTCTATCCGGGAGGATTTCCTGGCACATGTTGGCCCTCGGGAGGGTGTGGAACCAGTTAGGTTGGTTCGCCCCTGAAGGCTTATGGAACCTGAAAGATTCCAGATAGCTCTAGTAGTAGTGGTAAGTGTTTATTGTTTGGCCACAGGCCATAACAAAAATAATTACACGTTTATATGCATTGTACACAATTTAAATAAAATACAATATCAAGAAACAAAAGTAAAGTTAAAATAGGCACGGGCATTGCCATACCAAATAAATATATTAAAACAAAAAAATAATTAAATTCTGTTACATCCAAATAGCTGTACCCTTGTGGTAACCACAGAAAACCCTTTGGGGTTAACGCCCCAGGCATAGGAGTGCCGAGAGTAATATTTTTACACTGTGCGGAATCAATGTCCGTGGAGGGGCTGCCATCCCCTTACACTAGAATGTCGGGAATAATTAATTCCATAAGAAGGCTAAGAGAGTGCTCCTATGATGATGATAAAGGAAAAAAGACCTATCAGGTTATGCCTCGCTTCCCTGGGATATCTTGACTTATGATGTTGCCGACTGGACCCAGAGGGCTACAAATGGGATAATTAGACATTCCTCCATATGGTATCATTACCCAATTTGGGTTTTTGGATCCGTCACTATTTCTTCAGTTATTCTTCTTATCCTATTAATTTCAGCCATCCTAGCAAAATTTGCCATAGCCCTTGTAACTTTATCATTAGAGTTTATCAATAAGTATGAAATTTTCCAGTCAATACCCCATTGCTCTTTCCCTAACAAAAGTGGGTTCAAATATTTGAGTCTCAGAGAATCGTTAAATGGTCAATCAAAAATGTAATGGGGTAGATCTTCAACCTTATTCAGTGGGCAACTGCAAAACCTTAGATTATGTGGAATTCCCCTATACCTTCCCTCCAATGTTGCAGAGGGTAACAGCTGCATCCTCAATCTAGTAAAAGCCTCTCTTGCTAGTGAATTCTCTACATAGGACAAATACTCCTCAAACCTAAACATGCTTTTTTAAGTTCTATACAACCTGGAGCAATTGAGCAGGCCCTAATGTGGACCATCTCCGCCTGGATGACAATATCAGAGACTCTTGGTCACTTGCAATCTTGCCTACCTTAGGGGATCAGCATCTAACTCAGAAATAGATAGTCCATATGCTCGCATTAGTCTTTCTGTTTTGTGAATCCATGAGTTTTTATCATTAAAGGTTTTCTGCTCCAGGAAATACTTTTTTGGTAACCAATCATCCTCCATATGCTGGAGGCGAATCCAATATTTGAAAATAGCAGTTTTAATTTTATACTCTATGGGGAGGATACTAAGTTCGGCTCTGACCATACTTGAGGGAGCAGACAAAGGAACACCCAGAACACTTTTACATATCTTCAGTTGAGGTGACTCCATTCCAAGGGAATACGTGTGCCCCCAGGTCTCTGCTCCATATATCATCTGGGGGACTAATTTCTGATTGATCAACCTCCCCACTGGTTTAACCAGTTTATCACCTGCAGTATGCCAGAATCTTAGTATACCAGTAACTGCCAGATCCGTTTTCATCTTTATCAGATCTAAGTGCTTGGACCAATTACCTAGGTAATGAAATAAAACTCCCAGGTATCTATAAGTCTTAACTTGTTCTATATGATAAGGTCCTATTTGCCATTGATTGTTAGAAAAGTAATTGGCAAAAACCATCACCTTAGTTTTGGTATAGTTTAATTTCCAGATGGTTAAAAATACAATAATCCCGTAAAGCATCTAGAAGTTTTCGAGTGTCCACTTTAGTGAGTGACATTAGGACCATGTCATCTGCATATAATAAGGAAGAAACATGTCTCTGGGCTATACGCTGAGGGTGACATTGCTGCTTTAGGAGAAAAGCTACAATATCGTTAACGAAGAAGTTAAAGAGAAAAGGGGCCAAAACGCAGCCCTGTTTCACACCATTAGTAGAGGTAATAAAATCTGAGCTGACCACTACTGCAAAGTCGCACTCGCTTGTTGGTATCAGCAGCCTGCAATCTATGGATGTCCGCCTAAGCTTTTCCCAAAGCAAATTTCTGTCTATTAGATCAAAGGCTGCTTTCAGGTCCACAAAAACAGCATACAATTTAGTTTGCGTTACTGTAACATATTTAGTAATTAGATGTGCCAGCACAAAGCATTGATCAGTAGTGGAACGATCTGTACGAAAGCCAGCTTGTTCCTCCACAAAAAAAGATTAATTTTTGACCCATTCTTCCAACCTAATCAGTAAGAGCCAGGCATGCACTTTAGCCAAGATATCAATAAGGCTTATTGGCCTATAATTATTAGGAGAGGACTTATCACCCTTTTTATAAATAGGGATTATCACACTAGAATTCCAACCCGGAAGATAGCTCTAGGGGATGTTTCCTCTGACCTCGATGGCCACTTGCTCGATGAACTTGTGTCTAGGTGGAATATCAGGCCGATGGAGGTCATTGACTGTGTGGCTCCCAGGCATCCGCTCCCGAAATGCCGACAACGCAGCTCCCCATGGTATACGGGTGAATGGTGGCGGATGAAGCAGGAAGGGCGGCGGTTAGAGCGACGGTGGCGTCACTCGCGTACTGAAGTGGACTGGTTGCGGCATAGAGTCTGGTTACATACCTATACCGTAGCGGTGCGGACAGCAAAAAAGGTTTTCTTTGCTGCCCGCGTTGCATCCACTAAGTCCTGCCCGGCAGAGCTGTTCCGGGTGGTGAGGGGGCTGGTCAGTGGTGAGGGGGCTGGTCAGTCCGGCCTCCCTCTGCCTGAACGTGGAATCATCAAATGCTCGCAGTGATTTGTTTCTGGACTTCTTTGTGGATAAAATTGCTCAAATTCACCACAGTTTTGATGCAACTTTTTTAGCAGAGAACGAGTCTGAGGCAGTGGAAGCCCCATCTGGTCCTGTTTTGTGGGATGAGTTTTGGACGGTGTCACCCCTCAGATGCGGGGGATGCTCTTGGGACTGTTCAAGCCACCAATTCTGAATTAGATCCATGCCCGTCCTGGCTGGTTAAGGCTAGCCGGGAGACTCGCGTGTGGCGTACCGCAGGGTTCCATCCTATCCTCTCTCCTGTTCAACGTGTACATGCAGC
This sequence comes from Sphenodon punctatus, assembly GCA_003113815.1. NCBI lineage: Eukaryota > Metazoa > Chordata > Lepidosauria > Sphenodontia > Sphenodontidae > Sphenodon > Sphenodon punctatus. Next base: position 1,748,168 of record QEPC01012606.1, on the reverse strand, counting down.
CTTTGGGAGAGGTTGTTAGGGAGTATGGAGTGAGTTGTCATCAATATGCTGATGACACCCAGCTATATCTTTGGTTTTCCTCTGACTCAGGCCCTGCAGTCTGTGTTTGTCCGCTGTGGGGAATTGGATGAGGGCGAGCCACCTGAGACTAAATTCTGACGAGATGGAGGTGATGGTTGTGGGAAAGGTGGGGGGTGGTGGCCCCCAACATTGATGGGGTCCGCCCCCCTTGGTTTCTCAGGTCTGGAGTCTGTGGGTGCTCCTGGACCCACAGCTCCGCCTGGATGCTCAAGTGACGGCTGTGGCGAAAGGAGCATTTTATTTTATTTTATTTATTTATTTTATTTAAAATTTATATCCTCCCTCATCTGCCTTCAGGGCAGCCCGGGGCAGCGAACAACATTCAATAAAAACAATACAAAAGTGTTTTAAAACAATTTTAAAAATACAATTTGTGGGGAAACACCCCCCCACCCCACCCCACCCCTCGCCAAAAGCCTGACAGAACAGCCAGGTCCTACATACACACCGAAACAGCAGGAGGGTGGGAGCCAACCGAGCCTCCTCCGGGAGCAAATTCCACAGCACAGGGGCGGCCACTGAAAA